>CM053743.1:90747536-90812679 GCA_028658305.1 Pachyuromys duprasi | reverse complement strand
AAATAAATAAATGATTCCATCAAGCTCTACTTTTCCTTTATAACAGTGAGGAGATTCAGCAGAGAGACATATAAGGTGAGGCTAGCTTTAAGTGTTCATCTCTCAATTGTGAGAGTTAGGCCAATTAATCTTTCAGACACAGCTGCAGGTTAATAGGTAGTGTTTGGGAAAAAATAATGAAAACATTATAAGTTAACTTTAACACTTTTTAAGAGAAGTTTGCATTTTGAGTAAAAATTCCTGTGATGGTACATTTCCCTTCTAAAAGCAACACAAGGTTCCTCCATCCATAATTTTTAATTTCAAAAGTGACCAGTTTCTCCTTTTTCCTGAGTCTCCCAGACACTGAGTCATCCGATTTAACATTGATGGGGCTGCATCTATTTTTGAGGTTTAGCCATGGTGGTTTAAGGACATTGACTGTCTGTAGAGACTTTTGACACTTTTCCAGCCCCTCTCTGTGTTTATGCTGCACTAAATTTAAATCAGAAAAATAAGACATTAATGGCTAAGTAAATAATTCTATTAAAATTATCTTCTTTCAAAATTCCTAAGAATTCAAAAATGCGTTGAATTTGTCCAACTGGCACTTCATTTGTGAAATCTCATAATCCCAATGTGATTTTGCAATGTACCTCTCTTTCACTGTTTTTTTTTTTTTACAGAAGAATGCACAGCTGCCCTTTATTACTAAGAGCAGTTACTGAATAAATGTGTGTTCTGAAATTAAAACAAAACACTACATGAGAGCAGCTTGGCAGCCAGAATATCACCAGCATTGTATGCCAGCTGTGACTGTCGAGTGAATACGGACAGTGCTCAGTCTATTGGCTAGGCAGGGGCTGCTAACAGCCAGTCCTGTGTGAATACACAGTGTCAAAAGCTACCACGCAAAGATCGTTGTTTCAGCAGGATATTCCATGGGAATATTTAGCTGTTACATTGCAAATGCTGTTATTTTGGTTTCTAAAAATGTCACTACAGGAAGTGATTGCAGGGAGGAGTTGCCAAGATGGCTGTTGGGTAGAGCCACAGGGGAAAATTTTTTTAAAGCTAGAAAAAATAAAAATACACACTAGAGTGTGCAGTAAGTGGATTCTAAAGACAAAAATCCACTTGATTTCTGCCTTTGTTTATCCTTTCCTAGAAGGTGGGAGGTTTTTCAAGAGAGCTTCAGCAGCACAGTTAACTGTTACAGGTTCTCTTCTCTGGCTTTGGATCAGCTCCAGGTGAACAAAAGCTTACAAGATAGACATCCAACTAACAGGAGGGCAGACACTCCTCCCCCCTTTCTGTATTTCCAGAAGCTGCTATCCATGGGCCACAGGGCTTTTCAGAAAGCAACCTACAGGTTTTTAAAAGCTGGTGTTCCTCTCCTACCAAGAAGAGGGAGCTGATTTGCTAGCCATGGGTAGGGCTATATCAGGACTTATATGTTCTCAGAGGGATGCTAATTAGCTTAGCAACTGAGGAGCTGCAAAAGTATTAAAAAAGGAAAGAGAAAGCAGAAGAGGGCTAAGGAGAGAAGTTAATTTATCTTTTCTCACTGGCCACAATTCATGTGTAGCACAGCTCTTTCCAAGTATGTGCTTTCTGGTTTAGCTGACTTGTTCCCACAAAAGACTTTTATCAATTATGCTTTAAGGAACAATTTTCTTCTTCTCCAGCTATTTCTGTTATACCCCAAAATACCTGAGAATCACTGCGCACTTTCAAAACAGTCATCTCAGGAAAAAAAAATCTACCCATAAAGGCTATGGTACTTTGACTCACCAACATAAACTACAAAATTTCCAATATACATCTAGTTGTAATTTCATTGTTTTAATGTAAACTCAACACCTTCTTGCTTCTATGATAATGAAAACGGGCTTTCTCTACCTTATTTTTAGACCACAATTTAACCCTTTATTTTCTAATATGTTCCTTGTATGTTTAAAAGTCTAAGCTACATATAATCTTAAAACTCAATAAAATGCCAATGTCCCCCATATTATGTACTGCCTTGAACAAAAAAATGTGTTAATGTATGTATATCACTATAAAATCCCATAAATCTGGCTTTTTATCAGATAAAGTAGGGGAAAAGCAAGAGGAGGGGAAGAAAGAGAGGGAAAAAAGGCAAACTAAGTCAATAAATAATAACACCACTGTTGATAGATGGTACAGATAGTCTAATGCTTATATATTCATATTTGTGCATAATTTTAATTTCATCCTATGTGTATGAAGTGATTTTAAGCTAAAGTCTGACACAAAATCATAATTGAGTTGGCTCTACTACTTCAACACATAAGGCAAAAGACTTCATTGTCCTATTTCTCCCAGATCCCCATAGTCCTTGGGCAATTAGGATAATGCTCTCCTAAAGAAAAGCATCGCTCCCTTCCTTTGCTGTAACTTCTCACAAAACAGACATGCTCAAGCTTACTTGAAATCTGATTTTGGTGAATCTAGGAAACAGATGGTATTTATATTTACTAAATATTTAGGACTCTATACTTTGAAAAGGATGCTTAACAAATTATTTTTCAAATATCGGGAAACCACAGTAAAATTATCCCATGTTGCTGCCATGATACTTATAAATTTGACTTTCTCTAACCCATTCCAAAATAATTAATCATGGATGTAATGGTCTTTGTGGTCACTTCGCATACCTGGGGAAAGGAAACGTGAACTGATGAATTACCTCCATCAGATTGGCATGTGGGCTTACAGTTTCTTGATTACTAATTGATGTCTGTTGGCCCAGCCTATTGTAGGTAGGACCATCAACACGCAGGGCTACATAAGAATTTCAGCCTGGAAGAGAACAGAATTCCTGTGTGATTTCTGCCTCAAGCTCCTTCTTGGAATTCCCACTTTGGCTTCCCTCAATGATAGAATATAACCTATAAGACAAAATAAACTTATTACTCCTACCTAGCTTTTGGTCATGGTATTTATCACAGTGACAGTGGATGGTGGATAAACAAGCTAAGAGACAAAATTTAACCTTTAAAAATGTTAGAATTAAAGAGTGTAAACAACTAAAGATAAATTAGTGTAAGGCATTTTAAAACTTTTTCTTTTAAATAAATACTTAGCAACCATTCCTTGTGTTCATTAATTCAATATATATAAGAAAAATCCACTTAACAATCCATTTTTCACAGAGGCAGATATAATCCGCAATTGAGGTTGATTCTTCTGTTTGTTTGTTTCTCTACTAGGTTAGCATTGATTTTTTAAAATTCTTTTAAATAATTTCTGATTCATCTGATATTGGCCTATTTTTACTTTTTAGACCTGAGGCAGCTCATTTAAAAATGGATTCCCTCTCAGCCAACAATTTAGGTAAATGTCAAGCGCTCACTTGTAAGTGGGAGATAATCATCTCTAAATGCCTCTTTGATCTTTGAAGACAGAGTTCTCCACATCTAAATGCTAGATGTTACCTCAGAAGTGTTAAAAATGAAAGCCTTGTTTCCTGCATAATCTCCACTATATCCTTCAGTGGTCACAAACAGAAACAGAAATTATGAAGCTATATGAGCATTGTCTAGAAATCAATAAAAATTTGGTTATAGTAAGTAAATGAAAAGATAATTGGGTAGGGTAGATAAAGGAGAAAAATATGTAGTCATTTGTAACAGACAAAAATATTATAAAGCTGAGGTCACATTACATTGACTGAACCTGAACGTTTATAGGTATATTGGTTAGTTTGGTTACGTCTATATTCCAACTGCATAAATTACTATTATTTACTCATCTAAGAGCAAGTTCAACTATGTCACAAGAAAATGTGTACAACTAGAAAGAAAACATATCTACTAACCCCAGGAATGTGCAATGTAGGAAAAAAAATGCCAAACACAAAGCCAACAGTGCTATAATGTGCAATGGATTGATCTACAAAGCGAATTACTAAGAACCAAGAAAAGAGCCATGATAACATGAAGAAACGCTGAAGGGACCTTCATATGAGTAAGTGTTGGGTTTTGGTCAGGTGGCAGATTCCTTTTAGGAAACCAGAGCTGGGCAACTCTCAGTGTGTGGATACATAATGCTGTACCCTGAGTCAGGGTGTGAAGCAGATGACCCAGGTCTGCCCAGTTACCTCACCCAATTTCCTAGACAAGCCATTGAATCAGGAAAGGGCTCAGGAACCAACTAGATTGATTCAGAATGAAGCCTGTAAGTTTTATTCAAATCAGATGGTAGGGGAGGCGGACCTCCCCTATCAGTGGACTTGGAGAGGTTTATGGGAGATGAGGGAGGGTGGGATTGGAAGGGAATGAGGGAGGAGGCTACAGCTGGAATACAAAGTGAATAAAATGTAATTATGTAAAAAACTAAAATTTTTAAAAAATGTTTGTTTTTCCAATTGACTTGAGCTAGTGTGGAATTGCTGGCAACCATCTTACCCTGAAGCAAACTTGGATAAATAAATGCCCTCTGGATGCCTCACAACAAATGTGGATGGTCACAATAACACACCCTTATTCAATCATGGTTTAGGGGACCAGAAATTCAACATCACATTTAGTGGCTGAAATAAAGATACTTGTCACTGCTTAGATGCCTTTGCTTCTGATTATATTACTGCAATCTTTGTCTCCATGTTTATATTACCTGTTCCTCTCTTTATTAAATCTTCCTCTGCCTCATTTTTTTTTTGTTTTCAGTACTAGGAATTCTGCCTCCCTCTTATAAAGACACGTATGATGATTAGATTTAGAATCTCCAGATTATCTCTACACACCACAATCCTTAACTTAGTCCCATCAACAAAGGCCCTTTGTCTTTAGTGTTATTTACAGATCTGGGGGATTAGAACTTGATATCTGTGGGTGGCAATACAGAGAAAAGCAGATATTGGGTAGGGTGAAACTGGGTTAGGACAACATTATTTGAATGCCTGGATTAATCTTCACCTTACTCTTCAACTGTGAATCCAAAGAGTCAGTCTGAGTTGAGCTGTTACTCAGCTCACAGACACTTGGACCCAAGACAGTTCTGATCTGTGTAGGACTTCCGTTAGGTTGGGGTAAAGGAATTTCAGTGTCAACCACAAAAAGTTTTAGTTTATTATAACTAGGATCAAAATACTGTTATAGAGCAACATAGAAACCATTACAATCAATACATTTTGCCAAGAGGAAATAAGTTTACAGATTTCTGATACATAGAAATCTATGCTTAGGCATATAATGAATGCTTGAAAGCATTTCTTCATTCTGCTGCTTGTAGAAGCATTTTTCTTTGAATAGAAATGAGATTCCTGAAGAGGTGGTAATCAGATGGTTAGAGGCATGGATAAGGTAAAACTTCATGCCCAATTGTTCAAATTTGAAGCATTGGTTGTGTAATGTGTAATCTGATGCGGTCACAGAGAATAGGGTTCTTTCTCTTGACCAGTGCTGACAACAGATAGTGTAGTTCTGAGTAGCTCTCAGCAGTTTGCTGAGGGCTCTTCTCAGACACATGGTGTTACCAGGTTTCAGAAAGCTATATTAGATCAAGTGGGCAGCAGATCACCAAGTAGTGACTACTACCTTTTGTGGTGCAAGTTTGGCTTTCAGAGGTGTTTGGTTCTTCTGTTCTACTCAGCTACTGAGCTGGTTGTTGTAGGTTATCATATCCAATCCATTTTTGTTGCACATCACAGCTCAATGGATAAATGACCCACTGTTTGTATATACATATATATAATGTTATATATATAATTTTAATAAATGTGTGCATAATAATATATATATGCTAGCTCAAATGATTTTTTCCTGTATTTTCAGCCAGCTCACCTGGCACCCACTCATCAAGTTTTTTCATTTTTCTAATGTGTCTCAAAAGCTGAATGGCAACTGAATGGTCCACAATGAGATCTTTGGCAACTTCCTATAGCTACAAGAAGATCAACCTGTGTGGCTGCTCTCACTGTTCTCTGTCCAATTCTAATTGCCCAGGCCCTGTATTCACTCTCAAGGCTCTCATCTCTGCAGACCTTCTGAACACACTACTGCACTATGTGCTTGTTAGGAGTTCCTGGACCAAATCCATGATTGATATCATAAATTGTATTTGCTGCTTTATGACCAACTTTTAAATAAATTTTTATTTTTATATTAATTACAGTTTATTCACTTTTTATCCCAGCTGTAGCCCCCTTCCTCATTCCATCCCAATCCCACCATCCCTCCCTCATCTCCTCCCATGCCCCTCTCCCAGTCAACTGATAGGGGAGGTCCTTCTCCCCTTCCATCTGACTCTAGCTTATCAGGTCTCATCAGGACTGGCTGCATTGTCTTCCTCTGTGGCCTGGTAAGGCTGCTTCTCCCTCAGGGGGAGGTGATCAAAGAGCCAGTCACTGAGTTCATGTCAGAGACAGTCCCTGCTCCCTTTACTAGGGAACCCACTTGGATACTGAGCTGCCATAGGGTACATCTGAGCAGGGGTTTTAGGTTATAAATATGTGCAAGTACACAACAAGAACATTTGCTCAACCATGTTCATAGTAGCTTTATTCATAATAGCCAGAACCTGGAAACAACCCAGATGTCCCTCAACAGAGGAATGGATACATAAATTGTGGTGCATTTACGCCATGGAATACTACTCAGCAATTAAAAACAAGGAAATCATGAAATTTGCAGGCAAATGATGGGGTCTAGAAAAGATCATCCTGAGTGAGGTATCCCAGAAGCAGAAAGACACACACAGTATATACTCACTTATAAGTGGATAATAGGCAAGTAATATAGGATAAACATACTAAAATCTGTACACTTAAAGAAGCTAAGCAAGAAGGAGGACCCTGGGTAAAATGATCAATCCTCACTCAGAAAGACAAACGGGATGGACACTGGAAGAAGGAGAAAACAGGAAACAGGACAGGAGCCTATCACAGAGGACCTCTTAAAGACTCTACCCAGCAAGGTATCAAAGCAGATGCTGAGACTCATAGCCAAACTTTGGGCAGAGTGCAGGGAATCATTTTGAAAGAAGGAGGAGATAGTAAGACCTGGAGAGGACAGGAGCTCCACAAGGAGAGCAACAGAACCAAAATATCTGGGCACAGGGGTCTTTTCTGAGACTTATGACCCATTTTTTAACTCAAACACAAAACTGCTCAACTTCTGTTTTGTCTAATATTATTTCCATAGTGTAAAATGAAGAGTGAGTAATGGTATTAGCAAAAATAATAATAAATAAGAGAGGAGAATGCACATTAATCTACTATACAACATTATTAGAAATATATTCCAAAATCAAACAGCAAATTTCAACAATGAACTGCAGTTGCTTTTGTACCAACCTAGTTAAGACTCCAGTTCTGTTTATCTAACTAGATAACATATATTCTCTGGGACAGGAAGATTTAGCTTGCTTTCTTTGCCTTCCTTTGGCAAAGGACATATATTCCTTTATATTTTTTCTGCCCTGATCCATTGCTTAGCTTGCTATTTTTCATGTATTTAACATCAGTACCTAACACTATTTTGTTATTAATCCTCTTGTTAATTACATATAGAAAGAAAAGATGAAAAAAGTTTTAATATTAAAAAAATCAAAATGACACCTATTTTCTGGTCTATTACAAGTGTTAAACAAAAACATGTAAGAACAGGATGTTCACTCCTTTTCAAGAGATAAATTCAAGAGCAAGAGAAAGCATCATATGGGATTTCTGAGGACACATGCCAAATTCCTAGTGCTGCTTTATAAATCTGAAATATAACACTGAAGTTTAACAAAGTCATGTTCCCTACAAGGATGCTAATGAAAGACACTTCCATGACTCTTCCTCACTTTTTAATGGTCCTTGGCAACACTTAAAGACATATTAGTCCAACCTCTACATCTCGCCTCTATTGTTTTCTCTGTGTCCCTCTGGTACATACATCTCTGTACATAAAACTCCTTTCTTAACACCAGTGACTGGATTTTGGTCCATTCTAATGTATCTCCCAGTCCTAACTTTATCACATCTGCAAAGACTCTATATCCAAATGAGTTCACATATATAGGTACCAGAGGTCCACACTTAGGCACACCCTCTTAGAGGATGCAAATCAGCTCACGATAGGCAAGGAAGGCCAAAGTGGCACTTAAAAATCTTCTGAAATGACATGGCACTGCTGAATTTGTCACAGAAAAACATATGCACTGTGACCTCTTTCAGTGATGCTCTGAGCAGTAATGCATTTATACAGTTCTTTCTTTGGAAGATTCTAAGAAAGGGGTTTGTGAGAAAATGAGTTTCAGAATCCTGATAGTCTTATTTCTAATAACTTACTAAACCTAAATCCAAGGAAGAATCTAAGCAAAACAGAATGTTAGATAACCACATTAAATAGCTACTCTCAGAATTATTTAGAAACAGAATGAAAAAAACCAACTTGAATCATTTCAGATGCCCATTTACTACCACAATCATTTGCATAGCTCAGGCTTGAATGAATGATGTTAAAAATATTTTTAAAAGCTTTTGTTTGAAACATTCAAAATGTCTACCTTCTCTGTTAGACTCTGTTGTTAACTAATTCCATAACTATGAAAATGACCTTTAATTGATACTGGTTCCAGGCATTTTTTAAATAAAATAACAGATTTATAATCTATCTTAATTTCAGAAGGTTCCTACACTCCTTACCACGATCAGCTTAACACTCATGTTTCATGACTTGACAGTTAAATTAAGTAAATTGGGTTTGGAGGAGAGCCCAGGCCAAGGATGGTGCCTAAAGGTAGCTTTTACCATCTTAAAAATGACAAAACCTTTCAACATTTTGTTGATGGTAGGTAGCTGCCATAGCTACAAACAGCAAATTTACAAAATCCAATGTTTAAAATAGGAAATAACTAGAGCTATATAGCAAGATCCTGTATCAATCAATCAATAAATAGAGTACAGGAAGAGTACATATGCATACACACACAGATATATGACATGGAATTATAAGAATGAATATTTGGGAAGATGAAGAAGGTCAAAAGGAGAGAGGGGTAAGACAAAATAATGAATATATGAACATAGGCTAAGTACCCACCACTCTGCACAAATAATACTCTAGTTAAAAAAAAATTAGTGTGGTTATCTAACATTCTGTTTTGCCTAGGTTCTTCCTTGGGTTTAATAAGTTAATTTAATAAGCCACCCTTGGACACTGTGCTTGGCCTGGGCTGTCCTCCAAACCCAATTCACTTAATTTAACTCCCATATCATGACACATAAATGTTAAAATGATCATAGTAAGAAGAACAGTATAGTTATGAAATGGCTTTTGAAGAAGGAACCTTCTGAAAAAATGACTAGAACCTACATCAATTAAAGGTCTTTTTTTTTAGTTATGGAATTAATTAACAACAGAGTCTAGCAGAGAAAGTAGACTTTTAGACTGTTTCAAACATGAGCTTCTACAAATATTTTAATATTTTAATCTGCTCTAATATAATAAATAATAATAGTTTGCTCTAATAAAAAACTTAAGAAGTATTCAAGCATAGCCACGACTCTTGCTTAGTTTGTGCTAAGGAGACAAACTTTCCTTGGAAGCCTCTGAAAAATTTATCTTGTGTCTCATTAGCCAAGACTGACTCAGGCCATAGCAATAAAGGAACAGAAACAAGTAGTATTTTGCATTTTAACCTTTGCCAAGGGAGACTGGCTCTAAGAGGAACAAAAAGGAGGAGGCTAGATGGATGCTTGCTTGGCACATACAGGATCAGTTGGAGACCCCCAGAGCCTAAAGAAAATTTCCTTGAACTTTTGCACAAGCTCTGACATTCCCCTATTTGAGGACAGAACAAACCTTTCATGGGTAGACAGAAAGAATTTTGGAGGCAAGGATAGGAGCTCCACAAGGACCAAATATATCCGGGCACAGGGGTCTTTTATGAGACTGTATCTCCAACCAAGGACCATGTATGGATATAACCTAGAACCTCTGCTTTCCTGTAGCCCATGGTAGCTCAGTATCCAAGTGGGTACCCTAGTAAGGGGAACAGGGACAATTTCTGACAAGAACTCAATGGCAGGCTCTTTGACCTCCCCACCCTGCAAGGGAGGAGCAGCCCTGCTAGGCCACAGAGGAGGACTTTGCAGCCAGTCCTGAAGATACCTGATAAACCAGGGTCAGACGAAAGGGGAGGGGTCCTCCTCTATCAGTGGACTTGGAAAGGGGCATGGGAGGAGATGAGGGAGGAATGGTGGGATTGGAAGGTAATGAGGGAGCGGGATACAGCTGGGATACAGAGTTAATAAAATGTAACTAATAAAAATAAAAAATAAAAAAGAATTTTGGAGATATTTATATTCTAACAACTATGAAATAACTTAGGCAATACCACTTACTAGCCATTCAACTTTAGAACAACTGTTTTTAACTCTGTTAGGTTAAATTTTGTCATCTGTAAAACTGGTAGGTAGTGGTTTTATAGAGTCATTCTGAGGATTCAGTAATAAAACTATGTAGCATGCCTATGAAATGTCTGACATAGACACAAAACAAATAGTGCATTCCTCTTCGCTCACCTTTCCTCTCCCCAAAGAAAGGAAGGCACACCTCTGGCTCTATTCTATTCCTTACTTCTGGTGAACTTTCTCTTTCAAACTTTCTTTCTCATAACAATACATTCTTGGGAATGGGCAGTAGTTAAATGGTCTTTCAATGTAGGTTGTAAGCTGCTTGGCCAATTCTCTTCTGCAAGTCTCAATTTTACCTTCTCAGGAATAAGCTGTGCATGTGAAAAAAAATCATCACAGAGAAATAAATACTGATAAGATTGTCAATTTTGCTTAGTACAGAAGCAAGCATTATAGAAAACCTTAATTAGCAATCAAGGATAATTAAAAAAAAAGCAAAAGGTTTGTACTTCTGGGTGAAGTGATTCAATTCTCCATCCTTACCTCACATTGCAGTAGAGTTTTGGGGGAGGGTGGGGAATTTGGTATAGAAATCTAGAAGAAACTTTTCCAATCAAGCAAAAACATCTGTAATGATCACTACCATAAAGACCAAGCTAAATGATCACCACACTGAATTTTCTTATCTAAACCCAAAGATGGTCAGCATTGTCTGCTGTCTAATAGACAGTTTTGAGTCATAGGGGACCATATGGAAAAAAAATAACATATCAAATGAAATAGTTCTTAGGAAGGCTTGGGCCACCTATATTGAAACTAGATAGAAAAGAAGAGAAAATCCTGAGCAATACTGATCACATGCAAAGCCTGCACCTTTGTAAATTCAAAAGATATAATTGAAAAAGTTCAAGTGAGATTGAACTTGTACCATACTTTAAAAAGCCCTAGTGCTAATAACCCCAATCCACTGAGCACTAGCTCTAGCATCCACTACACACACATCTTCATTCCCTGTCACAATGCCTCTAAAGCAGCAAAACCCACTTTAGACATTTTCTGTTTCACAACAAGAATTACAGACTTTATGTATCTTGCTACCACCAGTCTCCCTTTGTGACATAGAGCTGTTACTCCTGTTGAGAGCTGCCTGCCTGTGTCTGACTTTAAGTTCCACCTGATGCCACCAGCTGGAGGACCTCATCATTGCATTGTACCCCCCCCCCACACACACACACATACACACTGACTTTCTCCAGTGTTACAGCATGTGTTTACTACAGTGGGTTTGAACCATTTCTTTTGGATCTTGAGTCTGGGACAATCTAGGCATTAAAGAGATTAAGCTAAAGAGAAAAGAAAAGAAAGAAAAAAAGGAGAAAGAAAGAAAGACAGAGAGAAAAAGAAAGAGAGAGAGAGAAAGAAAGAAAGAAAGAAAGAAAGAAAGAAAGAAAGAAAGAAAGAAAGGCCCATAAAGTAAGAGTGCTGGATCCACAAGAGGGTGGGCTAATCACAGGCTGCAAAGAACGGAATCAGTGTGAAGCAGGACCAGAGTCAAGTCTGGAAGACTGAATTGTGCAGAAAAGGAGGGAGGGGACCCTGGGAAAGGAATTTATCTTAGCAAAGACTAAATACCTGGAATAGTTTCCATCTCCCCAGCAGAGTATTTTTAGTTGCATTATGCCATGGCATGGAAACTGTATTCCATTATTTCCGTCCTGTGCAGCCTCTTCTTCTGGACCACAAGCATGGTCTTGTCTATGGCCTCTTCTCCATCATACTTTTCCCGAGAGAGCAGCACAATGTCTCACAAGTACAAATCACATGACAAATCAGACTACTTGAAGCCAACCACATTAACATCAATTTAAAAGTCTAATAAGCAAAGTAAATCAGTGTTCATGAGATTGCTAAAGACCATTGTATGATTAAGCTACTCTTATGTGTGAGTCATGAAGTGCCACAGAAATCCCCAACAGATCCAAGTTTGAGGCAAAGCAATCCTGTGTAATGAACTAATATTGTTGTAAAAATTAAGAGTCACTTATTCTTGGTTATTTTTGCTTAAAAACTAACAATTCAATTCAGAAACTTCAGGTAACAGGCATAAGAAACAAAATACATGAAAAATGAACAACTGCTTTGTGCTGATACGAAGATAAAAACCTTTGCTACTACTAACTAAGAAACTATCTCCAATTGATACCCACTGGCAAATGGAAAATCAGTTTATTTGTGGTTTTTTTTTTTTCCTATGAGGTGTCATTGAGTTTACCAATCACACTTAAGGCCAGGTCTCATGCCCAGGAGCAGTTGGTGAAAGCATACACAAAATTCTCCCAGGTTTTGATTTTTGGGGTTTTGCACACTCGCATGTGTGTGTGTGTATGTGTGTGTGTTATGTGTATTTGTTGGATGTGTGTGATTTACATGTGCGTGTTGGATGTATGTGTTGTTTGTGTGCTGTGTGTGTATTTATTGCTTCATTTTTGTCTTAGTCTTTTGTTTATTTGTTTTGAAATTTGTTTTCATAGACAAATTTTTGTTTTTCTGTTTTGTTTTTCTTCTTTTTGAAAAAGAAAGGACATAGAGTTGAGTGTGCAGGAAGCTAGAGAGGATCTGGGTATCATTAGAAGAGGGAAAACACCATCAAAATATATTGTATGAAAAAATAATTTAAAAAATTATGTGTTTTTTAAAAAGTGCTGAATAAGAGTTTGATCCCTGAATTTATTTTCATGGTAAAAGGAGAGATCAACTCTGAGAGTTATTCTTTGATGTCCATACATACATGCTTGTGAACACAAGCCACACATATCTTCACAAGAATAAATAAATTTTAAAATAAAAAGAGCTCATGTCTTACCATCTAAAATTGTAACAGAAGTATAACATATATAGCAAAACAATGATGATACATAAAAAATGAGAAGTACTCTGAAAAGCTATCTTCTGGGAATAGCAGCCATTGATCTCACAACAAGCTTTAGGAACATGCATAAAACCTGCACAAGATCTAGTTTGTCTGCATTCCAGTATGGGTGGAGGAGGGCACATGGAACCGCACCATGAGTTGAGGAGCTATGTCAGTTTAACAGAGGAGAGGGGCTCGTTTTTTTCTTCAGGAGTATAGCTGCTGCTAAGCCATTGATGTTCCCATAACTAACCCTACAAAGCACATACAAGCAGCCCTAATCACATTCCGTACACTTTATCTTAACACATGAAAGTGGTATTAAGAAAAACAACTGTCCCCAAAAAAGTGAGAAAGGGGTAGAAGAGGGGAATAGATGTAAAGTGAGAAACAACATATCATGAACTGTCAAAAATAAATACAAAATTATTAAAATAAAATTAAAACATATAAAGGAATATATTAAAATCTGGAGAATATAGGGGACTAAGTAAGTGATATAAAATCATGCTTGGGTAAGAGGTCCATTCAAATTATAAGATAGAATAAAAATGTTAATAATACAGGATATAAAAAGACTAGTGGTGTGGCTTTAAAATCCATATGGCAACTACCCTGAAAGAAGCTAATAACTTTTAACATCTGGTACATTACGAGCGAAGAACATACCAATATCTACTTTTGAAAATATAAAGCTGAACTTTCTCCCTGTTGTTTAAGTAAAATGTATTCAACAGAGTAAATGGAAAAGCAAAGCTAAGAAATCCAGCCATCTAATTTAAATGTATGCCTCTTTCCAAACTTTTTGTTTGGAAATAAGTAATTTTTTAAGAATAAAAGTGTACTATTTATATTAGCATAAATGTTTGTTTTTAAATTAAAATTTTTAGTTTCCCACTTAAGTTTAGAATAATTATGTGTAACTGTAATGAACATATGGAAAAGTTCCATGCTTGCTCAGTATTTTTGAAGGCATAAGTGACATCAAGCATCACAAATGCCTCACTGTGAGTAGAGATTTAACTTTTTAAAAATTATTTATTAATTACACTTTATTCACTTTGTATCCCCCCCCTGTAATTCCCTTCCTCCTTCCATCCCAATCCCTCCCTTCCTCCCCTTTCTGCACGCATGTCCCTCCCCAAGTTCACTGAAAGGGGAGGTCTTCTTTTCCTTTCTTCTGATCCTAGTCTATTAGGTCTCATCAGGAGTGGCTGCATTTTCTTCCTCTGTGGCCTGGTAAGGCTGCTCCCCACTCAGAGGGAGGTGATTAAAGAGCAGGCCAATCAGTTTATGTCAGAGACAGTCCCTGTTCCCATTACTATAGAACCTACTTGGATGCTGAACTGCCATGGGCTACATCTATGCAGGGGTCCTAGGTTATCTCCATGCATGGTACTTGGTTGCAATATCAGTCTCAGGAAAGATCCCTGTGCTCAGATGTTTTGGTTCTGTTGCTCTCCTTGTGGAGTTTTTGTCCTCTCCAGATCTTACTATTTCCTACTTCTTTCTTAAGATTCACGGCACTCTGCCCAAAGGTTGGCCATAAGTCTCAGCATCTGCTTTGATAGTCTGCAGGGCAAAGTCTTTCAGAGTCCCTCTGTGGCAGGCTTTATAGAAGTTGTGGTACATCTACACAATGGAATATTACTCAACAATAAAAAACAAGGATATTGTGAAATTTGCAGGTAAATGGTGGCAACTGAAAGGATCATCCAGAGTGAGCTATCCCAGAAGCAGAAAGACACACACGGTATATACTCACTCATATAGACACATAATCTAGGATAAACCTACTAAAATCTGTACACCTAACAAAACTAATCAGGAGGGAAGATTCTTGCTAAAATGCCCAATCCCTATCCAGAAAGGCAAAGAGGATGGACATCAGAAGAAAGAGAAAACAGGGAACAAGTCAGGAGCCTACCACTGAGATTTAACTTTAATGGTACTTTCTGTGAACATTCTTGATATCATATCTGTTTAGCTTAACTTCCTGGTGTGGTCTTTCTGCTTGCAGTTTCTTCTTTTCAATCTATTTTGCATCTGTCCCATCAGATGGATTATTCTCCAGTTTGGGACTTCAGACACTGTCATATCAGGGGCACTTTTTCTTTCTGGAAGTACTATTCCAGGAGACTTTACTAAGAATATGGAATTCTCTTGTAGCTTTATAGATTCAGCCAGACAGAAATCAAAGGAGGACAAAGCAAACTAGAGTAACAAAAAGAAAGAACATTCTCTTGAATTATGGATGTGGTTTCCTGAGCTTCTGTGCTTAAAATTAACATCATTGCCTAGCTCCAACGCAAAGCTCTCTTCTTACATGTTTGGAACAGGCACTGTGTTGTGATCACAACAAAAGGCACTACTTTGCTGCTTTGTCTTGGTTTTTATGCCTTTGTTTTCTCTCCTCCTACTGCCTTCCCAGACATAAAATCCAAAATATCAGCATCCTTATCCATCCTGTCCATTGACAAAAACTGCTTGAACATGTATAATACACTGTCCTCAACAGCAGAGCCTCCTCTTCTCATGATAATCCTGGACATAAAACAAACTTTAACGAATTTAAAGTAATTGAAAGCATACAGAGTGCATTCGCTAACCACATAGAAACAAACTAGAAATCAACAACAGAAATATTTTTTAAAAATAAATTATTAAATGATTCATGAAACAAAAAAATCTTAAATTATTTAAAAAGTTATGTAGAACTGAATAAAATGAAAATAAATAATACAGAAATGCATGTGACATGGGCAAAGTAGTATCAATAGAGACATTTATGGCACTAAACATTTACATCAAAACATGTGAAAATCTGGAAAACAATAATCTAAGCCAAGGTTCTATGTTTAAAATCTAAGAAAAGACAGCTGGGTGGTGGTGGTGCATGCATTTAATTCTAGCACTTGCGAGGCAGATACAGGGTGATCTCTGAGTATGAGGTGAGCCTGGATACTGGATAAATAAATAAATAAATAAATAAGAGAAGTAAAGGAAAACATACATTGGGTAAGAAGAAGGAAGAAAATACTAAGTAGTAGAAATCAATTTGAAAACAGAAAAACGAGAGAAAAATCACTGAAATGAAATGGTGATTAAAAACATCAATGGGATTGGCAAATCTCTAAGACTTATTTTTAAAAATGGAAGCCAAACATAGCCAGGCTGATGGGCACCTGGAATGAAACAAGAGCTGTATGAGTGACATTAAAATGAAAACGTGGGAATGTTGTGAATAATTATGCATCCCAAATCTGGCAAATAGGCCAACTCCTGGCAAGTCACAAGCATCATAGAGAACTGGAAGAAAATAAGTAACCTTCACAGCATACAACCTAATAAATAAACGGAATTAACAACGGAAAGCCTCCAAAAGATTTCACTAGAGGATTCTTCCACATGCATAAAAAGAGGTAATGTCAAGTTTATACCTTCTTTTCCAGAAAACCTAAGGAAACATTTGAATTCATTTTACCGAAGCTGCTTTCACCTGCTGTTAAACCCAGGCAGATGTGTGTGGGCATGGCTGAGGAAGGATGGAGGTGCCTGCTGGTCTTGCTGAGCCCCAGGCTTGGGGGTGGGGGGAGGGGCTCAGCTCCCTGTGTGTCTCTTGGTGCTGAGAACGGCAGGGTCTGAGAAAACTGCCTTTGTACCCAGGCTCACAGGACACCTGCTCTCCACGACAAAGGCTCTCCACTGTATGTAATCAACCTGGATCCAGCTGTGCACGAAGTCCCCTTTCCTGCCAATATTGATATTGGTGACACAGTAAATTATAATGAAGTCATGAAGCAGTATGCACTTGGGCTAAATGGTGGCATAGTGACTTCATTCAATCTCTTTGCCACCAGATTTGATCAGGTAATGAAATTTATTGAGAAGACCCAGAATACATTCAAGTATGTCTTGATTGACATACCCGGACAGATTTAAGTATTCACCTGGTCAGCTTCGGGGACAGTCATCCCTAGGCCCTGGCATCCTCCTTTCCAACAGCGGTCATCTATTTCATGGACACATCACAGAATACTACCCCAATGACCTTCATGTCCAATATGCTGTACACGTGCAGCATCTTGTACAAAACCAAGCTGCCTTTCCTTGTGGTCATGAATAAAACTGACATCATCGACCACAGCTTTGCAGGATTTTAGGTCTTCCAGGATGCCTTGAACCAAGAGACTACTTATGTTATCAGTAAGCTGACTTGATCCACGAGCCTGGTTAGATGATTTTTACAGCTCATTCAGGGTGGTGGTTGTCTCTGAGGTGGTGGGCACCGGTTTCGAGGAGCTCTGTGTTCAGGTCCAGTGCTGCCGAAGAGTACGAAAGGGAACATCGGCCTGAATATGAGCCTGAAGAAATCACTGGCGAGTGCCCAGAGTGAGCAGCACAAGGAGCAACTGGGTTCCGTAGCCCTGAACTCGGGGACCAGCAAAGACAGCAGACCTATCCTGGACCCTTCTGAATTGATCCTGACTCAAGGAACCTTGGATGAAGGGGATGCGGAAGCTGACAGTGACACTGATGATGTTGACCGTGGAGTTACAGAGGAGAGCCGCGAAGAGGCAGAGTTTCAGAACTTCATGCGGAAATCAATGGCACAGCCCTGGAGGAGAAGCAGGTAAGTCAGCCCACTTGCTGCCAGGAGTCTGACAAGCTGGGTGTCCACGCAGAGGACGTCCTTCCTGTGAGCCTGGGCTGCAGTCAGAGCAGTTTTCTCCAGGACGGTGACTGCTCTGAGGGAAACTGGACTTAGATGAAGTCAGGTTAAAGGTGGAGCTTGCAGGTGGGGGCCGTTCTTGCTTAACTTCTGATGTTTATGCAAGGGCATACTTGCATCGCTCTACCAGCTGATAACCGTTTAGCCTAAAACTTCACGTTGCATCACTTGAACTCAAGTACTTTTTTTTTGCTGCTGCTCGGACAGGGAGAACTTCCATCCTGAAGACAACTTGTAATCTTGACTAGGCCGGATGCATGGGCTGAACCTCTTTGGTGCTGTGCTCCTGACTGCACCGTAGATCGCTGCTCTTTAAGCAGAATGACAGAGGTAAATTGAGCGCGTACAGAGGGCATTGCAGTGCCCTTGGCAGCCAGTTCGGATGTGAGATATGCTCACAGGATGTAGCACATCATCAAGAATCCTCTTTGAATGGTGACTTGGATAAAAATTTTAACTTTAACTCCGTGGTAAACCTGTCATGATTTGATACTAGTAAGTATGTGATCACTAACAGATTTACCACTGTTAGGTCCAACAGAGCTTTAAAGACAGTTCTGGTGGATGTAATGTTAGTTTCCCATGTCCATTCACCTAACCAGGTCCAAAGCCAGGTCCTATTTATATTGTATTTAACAGTACAAAGACTTGTTTGTGACCACAGGATTTGGTCTGTTCAGTACATACAAAGCTAAAAGGGTTTGCCCCAGTTCTCAAGAGTGTAGCTTCTGGACCAGAAATAAAATCATCAGCTTGGAAACAAAACAACAACAACAAACAAACAAACAAACAAACCCAGATAGATGTCACACGGAAAAAGGAAGGGGAAAAAAGCAGTATCATTCAGAAAGGCACATGGCAAACTCCTTAGGAAAATGTTAAACAGATGGAATTTGGCAATATATAAAAGAAATTATTTAACATGATGAAATGTGGTTTATGCCAGGTGTTCAGTGTTAGCAAATATCTTAAAACTAATGGGATCCTCCACGTTGATAAGCACTGAGAAAAAAGTCACATAATAATATCATCTGGTGGGAGAAACCACTTGACTACCTCAATTCTCACTTTTTTAAAAAGCTCCCCAAAATCTAAGAAAAGAGAGCAACATCTTTGCTTTTGATAAACACATTTTGTTATATTTAATAATGAAAGAAAGAATGTGTGCTTTCCCAGAAACAAGGTAAAGATAGCTGCTGTCATCCTCATTCAAAACAGTACTGACGGGTTTAACCCATACTGTGAAGCAACAAAAAGAAACAAAAGCAAACAGATTAGAAAAGAGAAGACTGTCATCCATCCATTGGTTTGCCTGCATATAGATCTATACCATGGATCCTATGGAATCTAAAAGAAATTTCTTAGAAATAGCACATTTAGCAAAATCACTGGATCTATCTATACCTCTTTTACATTTGTCTATCTTTGTGTGATATTTAATCTTGGTTGTCAGCTTGACTATGTCTGTAATCAATTAAAACCCAAGATGCTGAACATTTCTGTAAGGGATTTTCTTGATCAGATTATTTAAAGAAGGAAGACACACCCTAAATCTGGGTGGCACCTTCCGAAAAAAGACATGGAAGAAGAAAGCTTTGCATTGCGTCTGCTGGTTCTCACTTGCCAAGTTTGTCCTGTTCCTGAAGCACTCCTTCCTCCATGTGAGGGCCGGCTTCTTCAGGTTCCAACACCAACTGAAGATGAGCAGCTCCCCAGGAATCCTCCAGAAGTCCAGAGCCTGATAAGGGTGACTGAGACATCTGGCGTCATGGAGTGAAGAACTCCTGGATTCTCGGCCTTTTTGTTTTGAGGCAGCACCTGGACTACATCCTGTAAGCCAAATTAATAAATCACGTGTGCGCACACACACACACACATACACACATTCTATCATTTCTGTTTTCTTTAGAGAGCACTGACTAATAGACCATGTCTATTTTTCTTTGTCTACACATGGAGGTATTTTGTTCCTACATGCTAGCAATGTACATGTAAATGTCAGAATTAAAATACCAATTCAAACAAATAAACAAAGAGCCTTTATGAGAATTTAGAAAAACACATAAACCTTGTGTGTAGAAAACTAGAGTTCTGATGAATAAATTAAAGAACGATTAAATAACAAAACACTGTGGTTTGGAAGATACAACATAATAAAGTTATTAATTCTCTTAGGTTGATACATAAATTTAATGCCATGCTTCCAGAATCCTAGCCAGAACTTTTGTAGAGATAGGAAATATTATGTAAACTTTATGTGGCAGAAAAAAATCTAAACATTTTCTTGGAAATGAAAATAATATTGATTAAGCAGTCTATCTGATCTCAACAATATGGAGTTTGAATAATTAAAACTGCACAGTATTAATGGAGAGATATACACATATATCAATGAAACAGAATAGAAAGCCCAAAATAAACATTGCAATGTAGTACAAGAAGCCTTACACAAAAAGAAATATGGATGATGTTAGAATTTCTAAAATCATTATTCAGAGTTAAATAATCAAGATGTATAGGTGAAGGACTAGCCAGTTCTGATGCAAAGTGCACATAGCCCTGAGGATGGTTGGCTGGGTTCTGTCAGTCTTCTCCAAATGGCATTTCCACTGTCTAGCCAGGAAAGATTTGGACTTCAATACATGGGCTCATGGGGTGGGACTTCTACAGTAAATGAAGAAAATTTACTGCAAGCCTCTGACAAAGATTTGGACCCTGGGACGTAACACATAGCCAGGAGACAGGATTGGCTAGCCTCCATCATGCCAGATGATACACACGCCATCATTTCCCTGCATTACTCCTGACTACAGTCTGTATTCAACGAAACTGTTTGGAAAGTCTGTATTTTAGTCCCTCCTGATGGAATAAAGAACATCTAAAGATACAAAGTATTCTTTCCTGCCTCTAGCTCTTCACCCTTGTGTAATAATGAGGCACAGAAATGGTAGAACTTTTTTCTTTTTGAGGCAGGGTTTGAAGTGTGTAGCTTTGGCTGTCCTGGACTCACTTTGTAGATCAGGCTAGCCTTGAACTCACAGAGTTCTGCCTACCTCTGCCTACCTGAGTGATGGGATTACAGGTGTGAGCTCTACTATATGTATCAATGCAACAACCTCATAGAGCTCATTGACGAAGAGACACCTATGTCACTGTAGCTTCATAAGAAGTCCAGATGGAAGAATATGGAAGACCTGCTGTAGATGAATTTTAATTTGGAATATGGCTGCTCTGGTAAGAGATCACATCCAAAGACCTTCTAGGTCTATGTGATCCAGCTGGAATACAGACATGCCCTTAATCCAGGAGAGAGGGACAAGCAGATCTGAGTTTAAGGCCAGACTGGTTTTGAGCAAGTTTCAGGTAAAGAAAAGTTTAGGTCCAGGCATGGTGGTACATTTCTTTAATCCCAAGCAATGAAGGAAAAGTTAGTTTGCAGGAGGAAGTGCCTATGTTTGAAAGTGATGTTTAATTGAGTGGCAGGAACAGTGACAAATCAGAGAAAGACTTGACAGTGTAGGGTATGCCCAGCTTTCAGGAGAAGAGAGTGGAAAGGTAAGGTGCTTAGGGGACATTCAGAGGGACGAAGAGGCAATTTTATGGGGACAGTAATAGAGAGAAAGTTTTCAGAAAAATAAAACAAGTAAAGATGGAACAAGACAGAGAATGAGAATGAGACAAAAGATTAGAAAAGATTTTCAGAGTTAATTTGAAGCAAATCCAGCTTGAATAACTCATCTGGGAAAGAAGTTTGAGCCAGAACAGATAAGTTGAACCAATCAGTCCAGAGCTCAATAAGAACACAAAAGGGCAATGGAATTGAGTAGAAGACCCAGAAATAAACCCACACACCTATGCATACTTGATTTTTGACAAAGAAGCCAAAACCATACAATGGAAAAAAGACAGGATTTTCAACAAATGGTGTTGAGCTAACTGGATGTCTACATGTAGAAAAATGAAAATAGATCCATACTTATCATCCTGCACAAAACTAAAATCCAAGTGGAGCAAAGATCTCAAGATAAAACACACTAAATCTGTTAGAAGAAAAAGTGAGGAAGAGCCTAGAACTCATTGGCACAGGAGACAACTTCCTGATCAGAACACCAAAAGCACAAGCTGTAAGATCAAGAATCAATACGTGGGACCTTATGAAACTGAAAAGCTTCTGTAAAGCAAAGGATACTGTTGTCAGAACAAAATGGCAGCCTCCAGCCTGGGAAAGGATCTTCACCAACCCTATATCTGACAGAGAGCTAATATCCAAAATATATAAAGAACTTAAGAAGTTAAACAGCAACAAATCAAGTAACCCAATTAAAAACTGGGGAACAGAGCTAAACAGAGAATTCTCAATAGAGAAACATTGAATGGCAGAGAAACACTTAAAGAAATGGTCACCATCCTTAGTCATCAGGGAAATGCAAATCAAAATGACCCTGAGATTTCACCTTACACCCATCAGAATGCCTAAGATCAAAAACTCAAGTGACAACACATGCTGGAGAGGTTGTGGAGAAAGAGGAACCCTCTTCCATTGCTGGTGGGAATGTAAACTTGTACAATCACTTTTGAAATCAATCTGGCGCTTTCTCAGACAATTAGGAATAGTGCTACCTCAAGACCCAGCTATACCACTCCTAGGCATATATCCAAGAGATTCTCAAATGACATTTGCTCAACCATGTTTGTAGCAGCTTTATTTGTAATAGCCAGAACAACCCAGATGTCCCTCTGTTGAGGAATGGATACAGAAATTGTGGTACATTTATACAATGGAATACTGCTCAGCAATTAAAAACAAGGAAATCATGAAATTTGCAGGCAAATAGTGAGATCTTGAAAAGATCATCCTGAATAAGGTATCCCAGAAGCAGAAAGACACACATGGTATATACTCACTTATAAGTGGATATTAGACATAATATAGGATAATCATACTAAAATCTGTGGACCTAAGGAAGCTAATCAAGAAGGAAAATCCTGGGTAAGATGCTCAATCTTCATTCAGAAAGGCAAATGGGATGGATATCAGAAGAGGGAGAAAACAGGGAACAGAACAGGAGCCTACCACAGAGGACCTCTTAAAGACTCCACCCAGCAGGGTATCAAAACATATGCTGAGATTCATAGCCAAACTTTGGGCAGAGTACAGAGAATCTTATGAAAGAAGAGGGAGATAGAAAGACCTGGAGGGAACAGGAGCTACACAAGGAAGCAACAGAACCAAAAATCTGGGCACAGGGGTCCTTTCTGAGACTGATACTCCAAACAAGGACCATGCATGGAGATAACCTAGAACCCCTGCTCAGATGTAGCTCATGGCAGCTCAGTGTCCAAAGCAGGTTCCCCAACTGTAGGAATAGGGATGATCTCTGACATGAACTCAATGGCTGGCTCTTTGATCACCTCCCGCTGATAAGGGAGCAGCCTTACCAGTCCACAGAAGAAGACAATGCAGCCAGTCCTGATGAGACCTGATAACTAGGGTCAGAAGGAAAGGGAGGAGGACCTCCCTTATCGTTGGGCTGGGGGAGGGGTATAGGAGAAGAAGAAGGAGGGAGGGTGAGATTGGGAGGGAGTAGGGGAGGGGCTACAGCTGGGATACAAAGTGAATAAACTGTAATTAATAAAATTTTAAAAAATAGAACAAAAAAAGTTAAGCTTATTAACCAGTGAGTCTCAGAGGCTGAAAACATTCTAGGTCTAGGTTGGATTGTAAGGAGGCTAGAGGCTTCCAGGACTAGGCCCAGGTTAGCAGACAGAGACAGTAAGCCTTTGCAGTCAACAATTGAACCAGACAAATAAAAGTTCCTTTTACAATAGAGTATTACATCTAATAACTAGAATTATTTTAATCAGTGATCATCATCAAAATTTGAGATATCCAAAGCAACAAGAGGCCAGTATTACAGTTGTGTTTGTGTTGTATTTATGTCACTGTTCGCATATTTGCATTAATATAAGGAAATGCTAAGTTTCAGTTAGAAGTTAATCCGAATGAAAATACTAATATTTCTCCTTATGGGTCAATGGATCAAACTCATGGATTTATTTTACTTCAGTTTTATTCACTAATTTTATATGTGTGTATAGAGTCATACATATATGATTGAGAATTGCTGTAACAAACTAATTTGGAAATACCTGAAAATACTCAGTCTTGCTTTCCCACAGAGGAAGGGAATCCAGGCAGTCCTGATGAGACCTGATAGTTAGAGTCTGATAGGAGAGGAGGAGGACTCCCCCTTTCAGTGGATTAGGGGATGAAAATAGGGGAGAAAGAGAGAGGAAGGGTGGAACTGGGAGGAGATGAGGGAGGGGGACTACCAAAGTGAATATATTATAAAAAATAAAATATTTAAAAAACAGAAATGAATTTTATTACATACACAAAATGCTAATGATGTTTATTATAGACGATGGAACTATAGGTAATCTGTTTATTCCATTTGTAAAAATTTGCAAGAAAGATAAAAGTCATTATTATTTTTAAAAGAATAAAGCCCAAAAGGATCTATTTTTAACTTGTCATCTATGTGCTCACTCATTAGTCAAAAATATATCAGTTCAATGGTCATTATTGTAGGCTCAAATACTACTATCTGTACAATACATTATCATGATGAAATAAAATCTACTGATTTTTGTACAAATTATTTAGCAACTAAGCCAGTAAAAAATTTTAACTAAGCACTAATTATCAAATTTGTAGGCTATGATAACCTCAGTCAATTCTGGAGTTCACAGTAGTACAAGATATTTGCTTCTTTCAAAACTGTTTCCCACTAATCAATACTAATTTTATCCTCAGAAAGACCTTCATGTTTTGTTCTACTGGTTTATTATTGTTTTCTTAGTGTCTCATGGCAAAGGAAAACTAGATTTAGATCTCCCCATCGTTTAAAAATAAGCATGTTTTAGAAAAATGCTTTTCTGATTTTATATTCAAATACACAAAAATTCTCTATAATTTAGTCATGCTTTAGAACTTGAATAATTTTGAATCATATCACCAGAAAAAAATGTTTGCTATCATTTCCCTTTCATATTTATTAGAAAATCCAAAACACCACCAGCTCATCATACCTCTTATATCTTAAAAACATTAGGGTGAGAAATGTATGAGATTTTAAAAGTTTTAAGTGATCATTTTGTGATTTTAAAATATAACTTCTAAAATTAGACATTCATTTAATATGCAAGCCGTGTCTATAAAGTAATTGTTCTGATATTCTTGCTGTGTTCATGAAAGCTCCACCAGCATTTACATAAGAAACGAACATCATCCCCTCTGATTAGTGTCCTTAGGAGACCCAAGACTAGATTTAACAGCATATGCCTTTTCTTTTTTTTTAATTAAATTTATTTATTTATTCACTTTATATCCCCATTGCAGTCCCCTCCCTTTTCTCTTCCTCCCTCCTCCTGCCTTCCCTGTCCCCTTCTTTTCAGAAAAGAGAACATTCCCCAACTCTCTTCCCAAACCCAGCTTGGCACATAGGGTTGCATCAGGATTTAGAGCAACCTCTTCCAATGAGGCCAGACAAGGCAGCCCAAGGTAGGGGAAAGTAATCCAAAAGCAGGTAACAGAGTCCATGTCAGAGACAGCCCCCTCTTCACTTGCTAGGGGACCCACATGAAGACCAAGCTGCCCATCTGCTACATATGTGCAGGGGCCTAGATGTAGTCCCTGCATACTCTTTGATGCTTCAGTCTCAGTGAGCTCCCATAGGCTTGGGTTAGTTTCCTCTGTTGGTCTTCTTGTGGAGTTCTTGTTCTGTCCCTTCCCCCTACTCTTCCACAAGACTCCTTGAACTCCACCTAATGATTGACTATGGGTCTCTGTTTCCATCAGCTACTGGGTAGAGCCTTTCAGAGGACAGTCATGCTAGACTCCTGTCTGCAAGCATAGCAGAGTACTATTAATAGAGTTGGCTCTCTCCTATGGCTTAGGTCTCAGGTTGGGGCAGTCATTGGTTGGCCATTCTCTCAATCTTTGCTCTATCTTTATTCCTACACATCTTGTAGGTACCTCCCACCCCTGCATATGCCTTTTCTGAGAACAATTTTAAGACCTCTCTGAGAGCTTATAGTAACCCATTTTATGTTCAACATTTTCCTGAAAAGTAGTCATGTTTGCTCTCTAGATTTGATGGGCATCAATAGCTAAATATAATCAATATTGACAGCAGAACGCTGCTGAAGTAGGGAGCAAGAAGTAGGTGAGACAGAATTAGTGGTCACAATGTGACCCTCTACTAGAGGTGATGCTGAAAATATTCAACAATAGCTATGGCCAGGCAGTGAGAACAGGTGGCAGTGAACAACCTTGACCAAGTTCCAGACATTAACTGCATTAACTTTATTACTGGGTATTAGATATCTGGGTATATAAAGTGGCAAGAGAGCACTTGGGATTTGTAAGGTATAGCATTTATCAAGCAGTAGGGTAAAATGTGGGTATTTTAATAAAAGCTAGGTTTCAAGCCATTGCTGTTTTATGGAGCTATATGTGGCTCATGTAAGAGTTGTTTGAAGATGCTGAGGGCAATAGTTGCCATACTGGAATTAAAATGCAGGATCTCAGGGAGACTACTTTGAAGAACAATTCTCATCTACTAATTCCCTAAATTCATTAGCAGTTAATTCCATCCTTTTCCACTTTATTGCTTGAGAAACAAATATAATATTTGACCTATAATGGTTGCTTAAAAATTATTGAATGACAGATGGGGACATTACAAAAAATTACAACCAACACAAATGCAGAGTTGTGAAGCAATGAATACATCTGCAAAACAACTTTGGCATCTAAGATGGAGAATATTACAGTGGAAGTGGTGGAAAGACTGAGTGAAGAGCCTGGAGTTTATGTGAAGACTGGAGCCTTAATGAAGATCATGGAGTTTGATGTGAAACTGTGTCTCCTAGTAAACTCAGAAGCGACACACATAAGCTCTTACCAACATGACATCCTAAACATGAGCTGAACAAGGACAATAACTGTAGACATGTCAATGAGGATGGGAGAATGTCCATGAGACCTCAACCATACTCAAAGAACTACATGTAGTCAACTAAAGAATGCAAAGAATGGAAGAACGAGTCTTCCCCAGGGAAGAGCATATTAATTGGTTATCCAACATCAAATGGCCAGCTCTGAAAACATGCATACCAGTAACATTATACATACTGAGAAGCTTATATTTAGAAATAAATAAATATATATATATATATGAATGTAATAATAAGAAATGAAAAGGAGCCCACGAATTTGAAAGAGATCAGGAAGGATATATAGGAGAAATGGAAGGCAAATCGACATACTTATGTTAGAATCTCAAAAACAAAAGAAAAACTTAAAGAGAAAAACCTTGTTGGATAGAATTTTTGTTTTAAAAAAACATTCAAAGTAAAAGCTCATATTTTAGGATTTTAAAATTTTTCAGTCTTTAGACCTATGAACTCTTTTATTCTATCAGAGATAAGTATAAAAATGTCTTAACAGTGAAATCCACTAATATTTATTCCTGACTCAAAATATTTTGGATCAATGCCTACTTCTCTCTGGAAAGCTGTGCCTTTCAATGTTCTTTTAATTATTACTAGACTTTAAAAAGCCATAAGTAGATGTGAATCTGCCTCAAGCTCCTTGAAGTTTTGTGGTATTTTTAGTCCTAAAAACCCCTTTCCTTTAATAGGTTGAATTTGAAACTTCCCTAAGACTGGGACATCTATGTTGTAGATGCCAACAGCCCCTTTTAAAGAGTCATAGAAATTGAGCCACAGAAGAGTTGAACAGTTTCCCACATTTACAGTGTCCATAAGTGATGAAAGCAGGTTTTGAATGCAGGCAGTTTGATGTCCTAGTAAAGCAATCTTGACAGGTAGTGTAAAGAAGCCTGTTTATCTTCCATCAATCAACAGAGTAGGTGTGGAATGATTTCCTGTGTGTCTTACAGTTTCCATAGTGTGACTCTCAGGGATCAGGTGTGAGAGGGAAGGTTTGACTCTGCATCCATCCTACAGATCTTACTGAATACATGGGATGGTCCAGGTAATGATCTATGCTCTGAGAGGGTAGATAAGGCTTCTAATGGTCTCTTTTTGGTTGACAAGCATAGGACATAGAAATATGTTCCAGTCCCCAAGGTTCCTTTCTCCATTAACTCAAATGGTGGTGACCTGGACTCCACTATGTGCTAGCTTTCAGTTCTCGAGACTGAGCAATAGTCACTTTGACAAGATGTAAAATAGACTTTCCAGTGGAGAAGAGGACACACAACTGTGTCTTTCTTGATTATCCTGGAGGAGAATTAGTTTGCTTTTGATCCTCTCCAGAAGAATAACAGGAAAGGGGAAAGTTAAGACTGAGAGCTGTCCTTTGGGGCACACATGTAGGAGGAGCAGAATGTGTGAGGTCTTGTGCTATGACTGCCTAGGGCCCATGACTACCATGCTGGTACTCAGAGCTATAGCCCACCAAGCTAATTGTTTTATATATAAATTTCATGTTTCATAAGCAAGTCATAGTCTACAGTGGCCTCATCTGTTATCATAATCAGAAATAGTAATAAACTCTGTGCCTTTCTAAAGGGATTATTACATTTGAAAAGAAGTTAGTAAACAAGGAGGGAGAAGTCTACTAAAGAGTCAAGCCTAAAAATAGTAAACACACAGGATGCCCAAACAAAGGAAATAACACTCACCTTTTCCCAGTAAGATTATGTAACTGCTGCTGAAAGTTTAGTCGCTATAGGTGTAGTTGGTGATGCATGTTCCAAGAAAGAGGGATGGAGGATGGGACTGGGAGGAGATGAGGGAGGGAGCTACAACTGGAATACAAAGTGAATAAATTATAAATAATGATGATGATGATGAAAAGAAAAAGAAAAAAGATATAAAGGTAAAAATAGGCATTATCTAAAAATAACTGTACACGAAATACATAGTCTCATGGTACAATGCCGACTACTTACTTATCTCTACCTCCAGTGGCTAGGATTACAGATACATGGTACCATACTTGACTTGATTCTTCATTTTCAATTTCATTTCCTTATTGTATAGTGTGAGTCTTTAACTCTCATTTCTTTAAATAAAGTACAATACAGATTTTAAAATAGAAACAAACAAACCAAAATACATATAATTTTAATAGGAGGTTTCCTTTTCACCTAAAATAGTTGATCCATTTAGTATTATAACCATATTTGAAGATGTGTTCAGTTGTATTTGCTTCAGTGTGATTAGTTGAACCTTTCTTATCGGTTTGCTAGGAGATGAAAAGGTGAGGCATTCCACTCTTCTATCGAAGATGTACATATGCCAAAAATTTTCCTAAATTTAATATTGTGAGAGGAAAACTATATCTCAATCTTTAATTTTAAAGGTGCCATCTCCTTCCATCCACTTTTGCTCAAGAAGAACCATGCTAACCATACTATAGCAGCATAACAGGTGAGAATAAAATATTTGGTAGCTTAAATTAAAGGTAGAACAATAAACATCTTCTTTGTTATAAGTCAGTTAAACACTATGATGAAAACTTAACAATTTTAGACTCAGGGATGATGTGGGATGTGCAAAATGGGCTTTACAGAACACAGGGCTTTGGGGAAACTATGGTGTGTTCTGAAAAACAACTTCAGGTCATAAAATGCGATTCACTGACCCTTAGAAATAAACGTCTCCACAGGTCCTGGAACGATGTCTTCTTGTCCAACACCCTCACTCCACGTCTGAGTCTTTCCACTCAGTGTGGTTTTTCCCTCAGGGATCATTATCGGGTTTTATAATGATTCGTTTGTGTATGAAAAAGGAAAGCTCAAGTCTATAATTTCATGCATGCTTAGAAAAAACACATAAAGAAAATTCAGTAGCAAGACGAGACGAATAATCTCCTAGAGCCTGCTGAGACCAACAGTGTACCTGTGATAAGGACATGCTGATGAATGTGAGTGTTCATCTCTTCAGGGGGCAATCTCAAGGAGAGCTTTATTTCCCTGCAGCTTAGAGAGCTCTGATCTCCTGTCCCTCAGAAACAATATGAGCAGAGAAGCACAGGACAGCCTTTACAGCAGATGAAATATGATAATGCAAATAAGAAAGGAGCAGGACATATTTATTTTAAGGTTGAGCCAAAATTATAGCAATACTTATAAATAAAGACCTGTCTGAAGGATAAAATGAGGCAAGAAGAAGTCCAAAAGCTAAGTCAGGTTAAGCATGGATGGGATAGAGTTCAGAGAGAGGCTGTGTCAGGAAAAAGGGTTCCTTGTCTAACCTCACAGGTCAACCGTAGGGACTATCAGGTCTCTTCATCTAGAATAGCAGTATAGCCCGGGGGAGAAAAGCTGGCTTTAAATCTCTGATAAGCTCTTTGGTCCTATGGGACCTTAGCCAATTATTTACTAGCTCTGTACCTCGATTTCCTGGTCTGTGAGAGGGCAAGCAATAATACAATACCTCATGTAGGAAGCACCTGCAGCAGTAAACACGTAGAAGCAGCTCACTGAATGTTATGTTTGTAATATTCCTGCCAATGGTGATGCCAACCTCTCTGTTCTGTTCGAAACTACTGAAACTGTTCCCTATTTCTCCCAAGTACAGTTACAGTTCAGAAAATGGAATCATTACTTCTCATACTCTTCTTATGTAAAATAAATTAAGGTGTTTTCTCTGTTTTTATTTGTATTCATCTTTGTATTACTTTATGCACAAAACAACTGCTACTAAAAACAGTACAAAAATTCATAACTGTGAATTTTACAGGATAGAGAAAGGAATAACATGAGAATTTATGTTTCTCTTGGCACAGAAAACAGTTAAAACTAGGAAGGAAAAGAAAAGAAGGGAACAGTAGTGATACTGCAAGGCATGTACATGTCCAGAGATTAAGACTGGAAAATACAGGTTCAGAAATCATAAGAAAGTCTACTGGAAAAGGAGTATACACATTTTTTTTATCCTCCTCTCAGTCTGAAGCGTTGTTTGATCAAGCAGAGCTCTTGCTTAAACTGGTGTTATATAACAGCTTTCTAACTAATCTTCATTCTATTTGTATCTAAATATGGTCTGTTCTTCACACACAGACTAAGCTGAGTTTTATAAAATACAAAAGGTATATCACTTTCTGATTCTGTTAAAATACATAAAATAAATTCAAATTCCCATCATGGCTTATAAGACCCCTTATTATATGGGCACTCATTCCTTTTCACCCCAACCCATATCTCCAATTTTTTATTAGTATGCTATTACACTGGGCCTTGGTTAGTTGACTGTTAGCCTTCTTATGGAGCTCCTGTCACCTCCAGGTCATTTTGTCCTTCCCTCCCACTTTTTCACAAGACTCTCTAGGCTTTGCCCAATGTTTGGCTGTGAGTCTTAGCATGTTTCGATCTGCTACTGAGTGGACCTTCTCTGAGGACAGCTGTGATTATTTCCTGCCATCTAGTCCTCTTGGGTGTGTCTACTTCCTTTCTTTTTCTAGAGTTTTCAGATGAATTGTTAAGTTGCAAGTATGGGATATCTCCATGAAGGCACTTACTACTATGAACTTCCCTCTTAGCACTGCTTTTACTGTGTCCTGTAAGTTTGGGTATGGGGTGCCCTTATTTTCATTGAATTTTTAGGAAGTCTTAGTTTCTTTGTTTATTTCTTTCTTAACCCAGTTGTCATTGAGTAGGAAGTTGTTCAGTTTCCATGAATATGTAGGCTTTTTGTTATTTTTCTTATTGTTGAAGTCCAGCTTTAATCGATAGTGATCTGATAAATTACAGTAGGTTAATCACTTTTCTTGTATTGGTTGAGGTTTGCTTTTTGACTGACTATATCCTCAGTTTTGGAGAAGGTTCATGTGGTGCTGAGAAGAAAGTATATTCTTTTGTGTCTGGGTGAAAAGTTCTGTAGATATCTATTAGGACTCTGGTTCATGACTTCTTTTAGTTTTATTATTTCTCACTTAGTTGATCTGTCCACTGGTGATAGTGGGGTGTAGAAGAAGTCTCCCACTATTACTGTGTGGAGACTGATATGTGATTTAGGCTTTATTAACAATGCAGGCTTTATTTACAAATGCAGTTGCCCTTATATTGGGGTCATAGATGTTCAGGATTGTGATGTCCTTCTGGTGGATTTTTCCTTTGATGGGAATGAAGTGTCCTTCCCCATCTCTTTTTATTAATTTTGATTGAAAGTCTGTTTTATTAGATATTAGGATGGCTACTCCAGCTTGCTTCTTGGGTCCATTTGCTTGGAAAACCTCTTTCCAGCCCTTTACACTCAGGTAATGTCGATCTTTGTGGCTGAGATGTGTTTCTTGTATGCAACAGAATGATGGGTCCTGTTCACATCTCCATTCTGTTAGCCTGTGTCTTTTTATTGGAGAGTTGAGTTTATTGATGTTGAGAGATATCAATGACCAATGATTGTTAGTTCCTTTTTTCATGATGTTGATGGTGGTAGTGTGTGTGCTTTTCTTCTTTTTGTTTTGCTGTTGTGAAGTTATTTATATACTGTGTTTTCTTGGGTGTACTTAATCTCCTTGGGTTGGAGTTTTCCTTCTAATATCTTCTATAGGGCTGAGTTTGTGCATAGATATTGTTTAATTTTGGTTTTGTTATAGAATATATTGATTTTTCCATCTATGGTGATTGAATGCTTTGCTAGGTATAGTAGTCTGGGCTAATATCTGTGGTCTCTTAGGGTCTGAAAGCCATCTGCCCAGGCCCTTCTGCCTTTCATAGTTTCTGTTGGGAAGTCAGATGTGATTCTGATAGGTCTACCTTTAAATGTTACTCGGCTTTTTTTCCCTTGAAGATTTTAATAGTTAGTGTTTTGATTATAGCATGGTGGGAGAATTTTCTGATCTAATCTATTTGGTGTTCTGTAGGCCTCTTGTATGTTTATAAGCATCTCTTTCTGTAGGTTATAGAAATTTTCTTTTATGATTTTGTTGAAAATATTTTTCTGGGCCTTGAAATTGTGAGTCTTTCTTTCTTTTATTCCTATTATTCATACATTTTGTCTTTTTATAGTGTTCTTGATTTATTGGATGTTTTGGGTCAGGAATTTCTTTTAGATTTTCTTTGACAGATTTATTGATTTCTTCATTTGTGTTTTCTATACCTGAGAGGCTTTCCTTGATCTCTTGTATTCTGTTGGTGATGCTTACCTCTGTAGTTCTTGTTTTCTTCCCTAAGTTTTCTGGTACCAGGATTTCCTCAGTTTGTGTTTTATTTATTGTTTCTATTTCTATTTTTAGGTCTTGAACAATTTTATTCATTTCTTTCACCTGTTTGTATTTTTTAAAAATTTCTTTGAGGGATTAATTCATTTTCTTCACCTGTTTGTATTTTCTTGTGTTTCTTCATTTCATTTTTAAAGGCCTCTATATGATTGTATTTTCCTATATTTCTTTAAGAGATTTATTCATTTCATTTTTAAAGGTCTCTCTATGATTATATTTCTTTAAGGAATTATTCATTTCCTTTTTAAAGGCTTCTATCATCTTGATAAGTATTCTTTTAAAGTCATTTTCTTGTGTTTCAGTTATGTTAGGATATCCAGGGCTGCTTGTGATGGGAGAACTGGATTCAGGTGGTGCCACATTGCTCTGGTTTTTATTGATTGTGTTCTTATGCTGGCCTTTAGCCATCTGGTTGTTTCTGGTACCCACTAGATTTTTCAGGGATATGGGGAGAACCTTGGACAGGAGGCTGGATATTCCTGGAGCAGCCCTCCTTGGGATGGTGGTTATAGCTGTGCACTGGCTGCTGGATCTCAGAAAATAGCCCGCCATTCTCCTCAGGTGGCTGTGTCCCAGACAGACCTGTAGGCAGGGAACTGTATTTGGAATGTCTAGCGTTTATGATCCTGAGGACCTACAAGTTTCCTCAGTACCCTGGGAGCCCTCCTCTTGCCCCAGGAACTCGTGGAGTCCACAGCCATGCCTCTCAAGCTGCATGGATAACTTGGGCATTTGGAGCTGGCATCTTGGAGCAAGATCCTATATATTACTGAGGTCTAGCTGGTCTCCTCAGGGAGACAAGCACAGCCCAGGGACGAGAGGCTAGAGCCATTTCTCTGGATCCCAGGAGTCGGGTGGCCAGAGGCTGGAAACCCCCGCCCTTTACAACCCTGGAGTTTTCCTCAGGATGTTAGGAGGAGCCCAGTGGTCAGAGGTCGGAATCCTGCATGACCCAGGAACCCAGGAGCTTTCTCTAGGACAGCAGCAGCGATAGCTGGCTGGCCAGATGCTAGAACCACTCACTCCTGCCACCTGTGGGCTCTCTTCTCACCTGGGAAACACAGACGATGGTGTTTTGGAGTCCGCAGCACAACCTCTATAGTTACCGAGGTCCTGCTACCCACTGTGTAAACTGCAAGTCGCCATCTTGGCCCTGGTTGTCTCTGATGCATGTAGGCCTCCTGGAAATGCGTGATTGTGGACTAGAAAATGGAGTATAGGGAATAGGGTTACCTTCTACAGCTACTCTTAGTACTCAAGGCTTAGCCAAAAGATTTCTACTTGTCCCAAATCTAATAAAGCACTGACCCAGTGAGCTTTAAAGAATTTCCTAAATTCTTTAATAATTCCTAAATAATTTAAGGGTCACTTACTTTATCATAAATTTATTATTAAAATTTGCAAATAAAAATACATAAAAAAATTAGCCAGACCCAAAGTCTACACATCCCATTGAAGTTCTATATAGTTAGCACCATCTGTAATGGAAGCTGTGAAGCTTCACACCGGGTTTCACACCTTCATTCTTTATGCACTTAACCTTGTCTACCACCCAAACTGAAAATATCTTAGATATTTGTCTGCAAGTTTATTATCACTTTTCTTTTACTAAACATAGGCTTCCAAATACTCAGCATTCCACTGCCATAAAGTTAACATCCACTGGCCATCTGAAAACTCTAAGTGAATAATTACCAAACAAACCCAGATGAGAGAGGAAAATGAGTTTATGAAAACATATTTCTAAATGGATGAATGACTCTTAGGGTGTCAAGAAAGACTTGTCAAGAGTTGAAAATTCAAAGGATGCTAAGCAATGATACTGTGTATTCAATTGATTAATCTTTTTTATCTGGCCACTTTTGTCTATGTCTGGGGTCTTAGCCTATTTTACTGGCTGGGACCTTTTTAACAGTTTGCTCAGAAAGTCTTGGGAACCTCAACAGAAACAGTGCTCCACATCAAAACTCAGTCAGACCTCTAGGCCTCTCTGCTTTGTGTTCTATGGTTCTGTTACTTGGATCATCACACCAGCTACACCAGACTGGAACATTCATGAAAACTTAAAAATATTCTATAAAAAAACTGACCTCCTCCACCAGGCATGATGGGGGATGCTGCAATTCCAGCCATCAAGAAGTGTCAAAGTGAGCATCACTTCAAGGTCATCCTAAGCTGTATCGAAAGTTTAAAGACTGCCTAAGCTATTGAAACCCTGACTCACCAAATATATGCTTATTCATAGGAATAATCATAAATTTAATGCCATCTTGAGCTAACATTGACCTTGAGGCTGAAAAGAATGAGTCACTGATGTTGTACATTAAACAATTGGCACAAATATGTTATCTGTTTAGCAATTTTGTACATTCATATTTAATAATCAAAACCATGACTCCTTTTTACCAGATGAAGCTAATTCCCCTTCATGCCCAATAATCTTTGCTTTAAAAAATAACTAAATACTTTGAGTTTGGGTAGATATTTAGAAAACTGGCTGTTCCCTTTGGTGGACTTGGAGGGGGCGGGGAGGAGGGAGATGAGGGAGGGAGTGGGAGGGTAGGAGGGAATGAGGGAGGGGGCTACGCCTGGGATTCAAAGTACCTAACCTGTGATTGAGATAAAAATAAATAAGTTAAAAAAAAAAAAGAAAACTGGCTGTTTCAAACATTACTTTTAAGTAGCCAATAATAAAATGTTCTAACAAACAGAACATTCTATTTAAATATCGATGTCGCAACAAAATCCTATTTCTCTATGACAACTCAAAACACTGAAGTCTGCTTCATTTGATAGTTTTCCAAGGCTGCAGACACCAGGAGTTTCCTGGTGAACCTATAAATTACAGATTCCAGAGCAGTGCTCTGGGTGACTCTGTTCCCATACACTGAAGTATATTGAAGTTCAAGAAGCTACTTGTTAGTAAGCCTGCCAGAGTTAAATAGCATTCGAATTCAGTCCATAATGCCTTGATCCACATTTTTAAACATTATTACTCAAATGTGATTGCCAGGGGGTTACAAAACAAACTGTTTCCACAATTTAATTTTTATCAAAAATATCTGATTGTCAAAAGCTTTTGTGACCACTAAGTTGAAATGGATCTGCCAAGAACTGCCATGAATAGGTATAGGCTTGCCCTCAAGCATAACAAGGATTACTGCATAAAATGGCTCATCATTTAATAAGGCTTCCATGCTTGACCGTAGGAAGAGGTGTGGCCTTGTTGGAATAAGTGTGGTTTTGTTGGAAGAGGTGTGTCACTAGGGGGTGGCTTTGAGGTCTTAGAAGTTCAAGCCAGTTCACTTCCTGCTGCCTTCCTATGCAGCTGTAGGACTGTCAGCTCCTTCTCCAGTACCATATTTGCCTGCACTCTGCCATGCTTCCCGTCAGATGATAATGAACTCTGAAACTGTAGGCCAGCCCCAATTAAATATTTTCCTTTATAAGAGTTGCCATGGTCATAGTGTCTCTTCACAACAATAAAACTGTAACTAAGACAGAAGTATCTGACACCTGGCAACAGGATTTTTAATAACCTGTGACTTTTGGTAACAGCATTAACTATCCATTCAGGCACCTTTCTATTCACTTTCTATAAGTTCTAAAATTTGCTGATTAGATACATGTACTGATGGTTTCTTTTTAAAAAATCTACTGCAGGAGCCCACAGCAGAGTCGAACAGCTCCTGAATGGGGATTTAAATAATTGAAGCAAGTCACACTACACATGGGATCAGCTTGAGAGGGCTGTCAGTAAGACTGCAGCTGTGAATTTATTCCACAATTCCTTTTTATAGGCCAAGCAAAAACAAGTCACATCAATACAAAAAAAAAAAGTTGATGGAACTGCCAAACTTGTTTTCTTAAACTACTTTCCTAGAAGATATGGTCCAAGGTCACACAAATAAGTTTTAAGGAACTTGGCTGAACGTCCTCTTATCTCTGTCTAAAGGTGAAGGCCAGGGAGTAAACATGGTTTTCACTGAATAATAACAAAGCAGCTTGACAAGCAAGCAGCTCTCCACAAATCACTATTAAGATTTCTAGACAGTAGTATTCAAATTATACTACCCACTTCCTATATGAGCCAGAATAAGCTATGATGTGCTGTTGTAGCAAAAAAAAACCTAAAAATTCAGTACCAAGGCACATTTTTGCTCTTTGTGTCCAATGTACCTTTGCTGCTCTTTTGATTCATGGCACATTCCATCCCAAAGCCAAACTAAGTAGACAACATCTCTCTGTAATATGCTGTTGATCTTCAGGCAACATGATGAGACATGATATAAGGTTCTGCTGGGATATGGCTTCTATTACAATGTCACCCCTCACATTCAGTTGGCCACAGCAAGACACATGGCCAAGCCCAACACTGGTGAGATCAGAATATCTTCCTATACAAAGGAACCCCATTAATACTTCCTTAAGAAAAGGGAAAAATTTTTTTACTCCTTACTATGACTTATCACAAATCTTATAAAAATTTGACATGTATTCTCCCTTTATTTGAATTTTTCTATTTAACAAAATTTGTCAAAACAATATGATGTTTCAATGATCATATCAATGAGATGGTTCACCACTTTAAATATAATTTCTCTAGTCATTAGCATCTGAATACATTTAAAATAATTAAGTTACTGTTAGCATATCTGCATAGATGTAAATGACATCTCAAAGAACAGAGTTTTCACTATTGGCAGTTTAACCATCATTATCCTGGTATAGACAGAAGAAAAATAGAAGAGCATTGTTTTCTTTTATCATGATATCACAGTCTGAAGCAATGGACCTATAATTTTCATCTCTCCATTGTTCTGAAAATAGCTAAAAAGATTGCTGCTGCTGTCTCGTGGCTTTTGTTAACCTCAGAGAAGCCTTGACTTGAACTCTGCTAAAGTTCTTATCCAGTTCCTAGTATTCTCCTTATTATACATTTTCTCATACATAATTTACACTGCTATCTCCAGTCTTATAAGGGAAGTAGCTTGTGTCTTTATGGGCTCTATTTTCCTTGGAAATGTTTTTAACTGTAGTCAAGGCATATTCTTAGTATTTATACAGATGAGGAAAAATATTAATTGACTTTATATTAAATTAATAAAGAAATTAATTGTATTTATAGGCCAAAATTTAAATGTGAAAGAAAAGGTACAGAGATGGATATTAAAGGGAAGATGAAAGAGAGATGAGGTAGAGGGAAAGATATAAGAAGGATTAAGTCTACTTAAAATAGTATTCTTTCAAGAAAAATAAATAGGAGCAAATATGGTATAGGTACAATTAACACTAAAGATCATTTTAAAAGCCATATTGAAACTTACTATTGGCTTCATAAAACATATACATACAATAAAGGAATTTAAATGGAGTCACAACATAATGGTGGAGTAAATGCCCCAACTAGATATCTTCTGACACCAAGTAAAACTTTAAGTACTAGGAATAAGCTACATCTTGTTGAGTCTCTGGCCAAAAGAGTCCCATAAACTACCCCTCCCAACATCACTGGCTATTGCCCAAACTGTTGTTTACTCTCTATAACCTCATGGTAGGGTCCTAATTCTAAAGATATAACGTATTTATGCAGAGTTGAACATGCAGAGTTCAAGCTGATGCTCAACTAGACGTTTTGTCTCTACTAACCAGCATTCACGGTACTGGATGCTACCATAGAAAAGTAATCACTAATATCACCTAGATGCATACCCTGTCATCTACAACACCAACCTGTCTGAAAGGTGTGCTGGTGTAAGAGTGAGACAAATATTATGAGAGTAACCAACCACTTTTTATTGGATTGAGAGAGATTTCATATCTGACATTGGTTCAGAGGCCAAGAGCTGAAAACTAGATAGTTTATGGGTCTTAGGGGAAACCTAATGCTATTATTTTGCTAAAGAAACATATTGCTATACTCATAGATCAAAGAATCAGCCAGACCTCACCAGAGAAGCTTCTTCTTGAAGTAGAGGTAATGAACTCAGAGACCTACAAGTGGACAATGTCCAGGGTGTGAAAGACTTTGGAGCATTCGGCCTTAAATAAGATATATTTATCAAACTCCTCTCCTTAAGGCTAAGAGATCTGTGCAGAAGAGGATGTGGAAAGATTAGAGGAGCCAGAGGTGGTGGATGATTCCAAAAAAGTGTCATGTAGACACAGCAGGACTGATGTACATATGACTTGACAGAGACTGTGACAACACATACAAGACTTGCACAGGTTCAAGCCAGACAAAATCCCAGTGCTGATTAGGGGAAATGGACACAAAGTCCCGCTCCTGAGCTACTTACAGTTAATACCTACTGGGAAAGAGAAAGCAAAGCAAAACAAACAAACAAACAAATAAACAAACTGTTTGTCCAACTAAGTGTCACTGGGTATATAACCATACTGCAGGGCAGGCCTCATGGCCAGGAATAGTTGGCCCAATACAAAATGGAGTCCATGTTTTTGTTTGTATTTTGTTGTTTTAGTACTTTTTGTCTTTTGTTTGTTTGTTTTTATTTTTGTGATTTGGGTTTTTTTGTTGTTTTTTTTCCTTAGAGAGAGAGAGACAGAGACAAAGAATATGAAGTTGGATAGGTAAGGAGTTGAGGAGAATGTAAGAGAAATTAGGGGAGAGGAAATATTATGATCAAAATATAATGTATGAAAACATTTTACTGAAGAGCCATGATAAGCTAGGGTCAGATGGAAGTGGGGAGGTCCTCCCCAATCAGTGGACTTGGAGGGGGGGCAGGGAGAAGATGAGGGAGGGATAGGGAGAGTGGGAGGGAAAAAGGGAGGGGGCTACGTTGGGATACAAAGTGCATAACCTGTGATTAATATGAAAATAAATAAATTACTTAAAAAAGAAAACATTTTAGATAAAAATATAAATTAAAAAAGAATAATAGTAAATAGAATACAGTGCCATTTTAGACAAAAGAAAAATATCAACAAAATAACAACATAAGACCTTGGGAATAAGAATAGAGTGAAGTTGAATCCTGTCACAAAAAGTTACATTCACAACATCAGAGCAGAAAACCATAAGTGACAATAAAACTGATTAGTTGAGATTAGATACATAATGGATGGGTGGCCATCAGGTCAAGGCACTTGCCACCAACTCTGGCCATCTGAGTTTATCTTTGGGACCCAGAGGGTGAACATAGGGAACAATTTCCACCTCTGATTTCCACACAAGAATTCAAATACACACATACGTACACACACACACAAACACATATGCATGTACAAAATAAATAAGTAATAGTAGTAAAGACAAGATGGAGAATAGCAGTATATACATCTTACTATATTTACTTAAAGACATGGTAAATTGAAAGTGATTTTGACTAGGAAAAAAATTTACAAAAGGTTGCAAATGATGTAAGGGCATAGTATAACCCAGACCAGGTTCTATGGGAGCCTGAGAAGAACCTCTCATGGGAGAACGGCTCCTGGACTGCACTGACAAAAAGGGGACTATGAAAGGAGTGTTGGATTCCTTTCCCTAAACCCAGGCAGAAACCTGTCTTCAGCTGGCTGGCTGCCAAGATTCCCAAAGCTTAATGGGAATAAAACTCCCCACTGAAAGTAAGTCTGTTACTCCCAAGTTCAGTTTTCAATATACTCTAAAATATCAAACCTTGCCATGGGACTTAAGATAAAACATGGTACTTTTGTGCTTGGTTTCAAGACTTGGTAACTGCAGCTGTAAATTCAAAAATTACGAAGTGCCTCCTCTACACTGGCACAGCAAGGAAACCCCAGAGAATCAAGTTTCCGGTGAGCTTACAAAACCCTGAGCAAGACAGCACTGGGCACTTCATTTTTGATCCCCAGCTACACATGGGTGAATTGGGACACAGAAAAGTAGGAACATGCTTCCAGCTTAGGAAGAGATCAGGAAAGACCAGGCTGGGAGGTTTCAGAAATTACTTGTGATCCTGGCCCTTGCGTCAACAGAATGCCTGCAGGCAAGGGCCGTGATGCAGTTTTACTTAACCTGAGTGCTGCTGTCACGGCTGCACCTCTCCATGCCAAGAACAATATCACTATCTGTGCTTTTAGATGACTCCAGACTTCTATGATTAAACACTGCTTCATCAGATATACCCAAGATACCCTTGGCAAATCTGAATTGGCTAAATATAAACCTAGCAGAGTACAGATGTCTACATTATGGCATGAGGAAATCAGAACTTATTCAGAACTCCAACTAACTCCAAAATTTGAGGTTGCTTATATTTTTAATAACATATTCAAACATATGTTCATGTTCTACATTATACCCCTAAATCCAGAAGATTAAAGAACCAAAGAATGCTAAAATTGGAAGAGGCCTCAACTATTATTCAATATAATCCTATCATTTCATTGCTGAAGAAACAAGGCCAAAAGAGGATGAATGTAACTTTCCAAGGTCACACGACCAGGAAGAGCAAAGCCAGTGTGGAAGCCAAGTCTGCAATGCAGATCTAAAAGCTCATTCTTCTAGATACTATGCTGAAAAAACAAAACAAAACAAAAACAAGAAAGCAAAACAAACCTTTTTCATTAAAAGTCAAGCTTAACAACAAATTGTTATTAACAAAAGATGTAGAATGAGTGGTGTTTATGGAACAAATTCCAAATAATTATTATGGGATCATTTTTATTTGAACAATTTTCTACTTGGTCAAAATACACTAGCTACCAATCTAAAATATTTCTTTATAAGATGCTTTGATTATTACATTATATTATTGAATAAATATTTTTAAATAATTTCATTCTGTATTCAAGGAAATGGCCAGTAAGTAACATCCAGATATATAATTTTTATTTCATCAAAATGAAAATAGAAGTTACAACTTCTTTTGCTTTTGCTTCCTTGTACCCCCAGAGATGTATCTGGGTCATAAAAATTGCTTCTGCAACAGGTCTCACTGGATTTCTCACGCTGCTCTCCTTTGTGAGTGTCTCAAGTGTGGGGCACAGGATGACACCAAGGCATGGAATGACATGATGTAGTTTTCTATTAGACTATTTTATAGCAGTGGTTCTTTTCAATAAACACCATTATTTAGTATCTGAGTTACAATTATATTCAATAAATGTGTATTAAATAAACAAACTAATGTATGGTCTATTGAAATTATATATTAAGCCTTGTATATCATATATTACATCTAGTGGTATGGTGTGACATATATGTCATGTATTACATCTAGTGGTATATATAATGGCATATATATTATTTGGATGAATATAAACTTCACTTTACTTAAAAAACAATCCATATTTTTCCCAAAGCAGGCTCCATTATTACTTCTCCCTTTTACTTAGCCTATAACTGAACCCTTGATGACAGCCAGAAACTGTTCAGAGTAGAATACTCTTCTCCCTTCTCTATGCCAGTGTGTGGTGAAAAGTGAATCTCATGCCTTACTCCAGCTCCTGCTTACAATCAGGAAAGGTTTTCTCAATATCCACAGTTTCCACTTGAAATCTCCAGAGGCCTTCTCAACAGTATCCAGACATGGAAACAAGAATAGGTAACTAAGAGACATATTAGGGATTCAGGAAGAAATGCCAACCCAGAGGGCTGTTCACCAGAAAAGAATATAGGGAAGTGGGAAGTAGAAGTTGGAAAGAGAAAACAGGAAGAAATTTAGTGTTCTTTTTTTAGATACTAAAAGAGAGAAAGAGAGAAAGTGAAAGCTGACTGCTAAATATGAAAGGAGTTTCTAATCACAAGAAGGTTATTTAAATGGTACACATATAAATGAATGAAAATTGGTGGCTTCTGCTATCTTCCTCTCACATTGTATTAATCTCTTTAACAAATGCTTTGCAAGGAAAACTGCTGACACTTAGGTCTTCCAATTGAATATAAATAACAAATGAGAAATCTACTTCTCATTCTTCATATGTTTGTGAAGCAGAAGTAATGCTATAACTCTAACTTCCCACTTTAATATCTGCATAATTATGCAACAAACAGCAGATAAAATGTTGACCATTTTTCAGTTATTTGTATATAAAAATATTTGAAATCTAAACTATTTACCACTATCCCCCTAACTGAATAAAAATTATAAACAAAATATTGAAAACTAAAAATGAAAACAGAAGCAAGAATGAACGAAAATGTGTTTTTACTAAATAGATTTCTGTCACCCAGTAGTTGACCCTGATGGGCCATTTGTCTGCACTTCACTTTTCTCCTTCTGAAAAAGAGAAACTCCTGCCACAGTTATGCACTGATGGAAAAATTAAAGTGAGGGAAGAGCAGTGGTTTGTCAGGGTTACTAACCATTTGAAAGTTTGACTGTGGCTCTTTATGACCTTTCAATGCCTCATGTTCGAAGGCTACATCACAGAGTGATGGAGATTCAAGGAAGGAAGCAGGAAGCATGGAGGCAAGCCTTTATGCACAGGACATGGATGCTCAGCAAGACGTGATCACAACCAGGAAGCCAAATGATTGCATTGCCTCTGGAGAATTAAAATTCCTGGTATATTATTTTGTACATTTCTAATAAAATTGAACCAGAGTCTAGAATAACATGGAAACTTTTAATCCAAATGAAGCCTTGAGAGATTTTTGACAGGGAATGGGACAATAATTGTTTAGTCACTTTATACGTAACACTTGCCCTGCTGTACTTACACGTAGATGCCTCGTTTCATTTTATCTGATGATAGGATAAGAAAACATCTGCAACAGAGGTGGGGGCATAACCGTATTCAATAACAACTTTGTAACATCTAAAACAAAATTGTTCCTCTTCAGAGACTGGTTCTTGAATGCTAGTTGAACTTTTCAGCTCTGTGAAGAAGAAGCAGTCGAACCTCCCAGCAGAGTCGAGGGGTCTGTTTGCTCACTGCGTGGCTTTAGTGCTGGCTCGCTTGTTCCCGTATCTACTATTTGCCCTGAGAATTCACACTGAGAGTTTTCATCAGCGATGTTATTTCCATTTTTCTAGTAATGTGTTTCCCCTGAGACTGTGCATAGGCTTTTTATTTTAAAACTGTCACTTTCTAAACTTAAAAAAAACATGTTTATTCTTATTTTTGAAATATTCTCTTATCTTGTTTTAACATTCTATGTGTAAGTTCGTGTGTTTGCCACATGTGCACAGGTACCCACAGACGCAGAAGGTGGCATTAGATGCACAGAGCTAGACCTGTCCCACGGCCACCATTAGAGTGGTGGGTCTTCTGGAACAGTAGTAAGTGCTTTCAGCTGCTGTGCCAAATCACTCCAGCCCTGATTTTTCCATTCTTAATTGCACCTAGGGCTCCAGAGAGCCTGACCTTTGAGAGAAGCTGGTCACAGATTATTACAGAAGGAAATTCCTGAACATAACTCAAACAGTTCTGTAGTGCACCCATTCTTGCTCAGCTGATTATGAGCTGCTTGTAAGTCTCAAAGCACAATTAGCTCTCCTGGCTTCTGTTTTGGTCTTCCCACCTTAAATATCCCTCTTTGTCTCACTGATTTCTCCCTCAAGTATGAGTCAGCTTGACACTACCTTTTCTGTGTAGCTTTTCTTCATTAATCCCTAACTGCAAGTACATATTTGCCTACTGTGGGCCAAGTGCTCAGATGCACTGTGTATTAGCACAGGGAGATTCTGTAAGGGACCCGGAATGGGGACACCAAGAAGTCCACTCCAAAGAGGCAGTAACTGACTCAAATATGGTGACCAGTAGTGGACCAGGAGAAGAAAGGAAGGGGCATCTAGAGCACAGCCAAGGATGAAAGGAAAAAGGGTCATAAAAAGAAAATATTGCATGCAAGGGTGATAGGGCTTATTTGGTTTGTTGTTGTCATCTTGTTTTTCTCAATTTTATAAATTCCATTATTTTTTTAAAACTTACAAATAAAAAGGAAACATACCAAATATCATCTACAGATGATAGAGAGCATGCATTTTATTTATTTCTGAGATTGTGCAACCTCACTTACTTATAAACAGTCTAAGATAATCCGTTTTCTTGCAAATTTTTCTAGCTTCATTTTTTCTTCAAAGCTGAGTAGTATTCCATTTTCTATATAAGTTTTACATATGAAGGCAGTGGAGAAACTGTTAAGCAGAAGAATGAGATGACCAAATGTGTATTTCACACAGTGTAAAGATTAGACTGAAGAGGGAAAAATGGAGAAGGTGGGAAGTTGACTATGAAAATGAAGAGCAGAAACAGAATTTGAGGATTTGAAAGAATAAATCAGGATTGAAAGGACTTGATCACTGATTGTCCAACTCATGCAAGGTTCATCAAGGGGTTTGTCTGTCTGTCTTCCTAGCTGGAAGACAGGAATATGGGAGATCATGAGAAGTTCAGTTGCATTATGAATCTGCTGAGTGGAGTAGGCAGCAGAATAACTGAGTGTTCATTCCTTTACATATCACATGGAATTGACTGTGTGTTAACACCCTGGGATCACCTATGTCCAACTCTGATAGCCTACAGGAAAGAGAAGATATCTTCAAAGTTAACATTGAACCCTTTAATATTGTTGTCAACCATAGAAGCCTCCTCCTGACATACAAAGTTCTTCTAACTCAACACTTTCTCCCACGGCCACCATTAAAGTCAGCTAGACCAGAAGAAATATCTTCTGAGGGTTAAAATTACACCTTTTCTAGAGAAAGTAAAACATAGATCTGAATAATACAGTTATTTCCTCAATATTTTTATAGACTCCATGCTGTAATGAACGATTGTTTCAGAAGTGAGTACTTTGTAAATTAAAGGACTAAGTAACAATCATGTTTGAAAATTCAAATTATTATGGATCAAAGACCACAACATAGAACCAGATACACTAAATCTATTAAAAGAGAAAGTGGGGATCATCCTTGAGCTTATTGGCACAGGAGACAACTCCCTGAACAGACCACCAACAGCTCAGGCTCTAAGTTCTTCTCAAGCTGAAAAGCTTCTATAAGGCAAAAAACTCTCTCAATAGAACAAAAGGGCAGTCTACAGATTGGGAAAAGATCTTTACCAATCCTACATCTGACTAAGGTCTAATATCCAAAATATATAAAGAACTCAAGAAATTAAACATCAACAAAAGAAATAATCCGATTAAAAATTGGGGCACAAAGCTAAACAGAGCATGCTCAACAGAATATTGAATGGTGGAGAAACACTTAAAGAAATGCTCAATGTCCTTAGTCAACAGGAAAATGCAAATCAAAATGACTCTGAGATTCCATCTTATTCCCACCAGAATGGCTAAGATCAAAAACTCAAGTGATAGCAGATGCTGGCAAGGATGTAGAGAAAGAGGAACCCTCCTCCATTGCTGGTGGGAGTGTAAATTTGTTCAATCACTTTGGAAACCAATCTTGTGCTTTCTCAGAAAATTGGAAATGTCTCTAGACCAAGCTATACCACTCCTGGGCATACACCCAAAAGATACTCTACCATACAACAAGGCGACTTGCTCAACTATATTCATAGCAGCTTTATTTTTAACAGCCAGAATTTGGAAACAACTTAGATGTCCCTCAAACAAATGGATAAAGAAACTGGCACATTTATACAGTGGAATACTACTCAGCTGTTAATAACAAGGAAATCATGAAATTTGCAGGCAAATAGATGGAACTAGAAAAGATCATCCTGAGTGAGGTAACCCAGACCCAGAAATAAATATATGGTATCTACTCAGTTATAAGCAGATGTTAGCCTTATAGTATAGGATAACATACTACAATTCACAGACCCAAAGAAGATAAGTAACAAGGAGGACCCAAAGGAGGATCCTTAAATCTCTCTCAGCAGAAAAAATAGAATAGACAGAGAAGTGGTTAAGGAGAGGGAACTATGTGGGAGAGGGAGAGCTCAAAGACAAATGAGGTATGTGATAACCAGACCCGGGGAGAGCTGAGGCAGGAGGACAGAAGGCTTACAGAAGAAGAGAAACCATGGGTGGGGCCATCTCTGTGACAAGCTGGAGATCTGAGACAGGGTAGGCGTCTTGGAGGATATGGGGGTGACTCTAGCTGAGACTCCCAGTAGTAAGGGGCATGGAGACTGAACAGGACACCCTCTTACTAGACAGGACTTGTAGTGGAGGGAGGTGAATACCAATCCACCTACAAAACCGTGACCCAAAATTTACCTTGCCTACAAGATATGTAGGGATAAAGACAGAGCAGAGATTAATGTCCAACCAATTCCTGGCTCAACCTGAGACCCATCCATGGGAGAAAGCCAACCCCTGACACCATTAACAATATTCTGCTATGCTCATAGACAGGAGCCAGCTGTCCTCAGAGATACTCCACCCAGCAGCAGATTGAAACAAATGCTGAGACTCACAGCCAAACATTGGGCAAAGGATAGGGAAGGACCGAAGGACCTGGAGGTAAGAGGAGATCCACAAGAAGGGCAACAGAGCCAACTAACCAGGGGTTTTTGGAGACTGAAGTGCCAACCAGTGACCATGCATAGACTGGAGATTTTCCCCCTACACAAATGTAGCAGATGGACAGCTCAGGCTACATGTAGGTGGCCTGGTAAGGAGGACAGGGAGTGTCTCTAATATGGAGTCTGTTGCCTGTTTTTTGATCACTTTCCCTGGTGGTGCCTCCTCGATAGGCCACAGGAGAAGAAGAAATGCTGAGTCCTGATGCCATTTGATGAGCTTGGGTGGACTGGTAGGTGGAAGGCTCCCCTTTTCTGAGAAATCGGGGAGGGGAGAGGGGGGAAGAGGAAGAGAGGGTGGGACTGGAAGGAGAGGAGAGAGAGAGAGAGCTATGATCTGGATGTAAAGTGAATATATGAATAAGTTAAAATTTTTAAATCCAAATTATTAACAACAAAAAATGACTTTAAAAGAAATGTATCTTCAAAGATGCCCTGGGAAGATTTTTCCCAGAAATGTTTCCCAGAAGCAATGGATTACAGTGCTACTGATGCGCAAGCACATTAAGTCAGGGAAGATTTCATTTACAATGTAGATGTTTTTAAGCTGGATTAAATCATGAAAGAAAACAAGACTTATATTTGAGCTGTGGATACTGGACCTATGATTTCATCGTTTGGACAAATGTTCCCAGTGCCTATTTTTTCCAAGTATTCATATATTTGTGGTAAGGTTTTCTCATATTTAAAGTATATTTTTAGTCATCTTGGTTGCACTGGAATATATAAATGTACACTTGTTATTAGACCACTTTCTGTCAAACATACTACATTTTAGGTGAGTATCTTTAAAATCTTTTAATTCATTCATTCTTAGACAATTTCATAGATGTATGGTCACACCTATTTCTCCCACCTTTTCTTATCTAACTTTTTTCAAAGTTCTTAATTATTCCAAATTAAAGGAAGTTTCCTTAGAGCTGTTAGGAATCAGTTATAGCAATTGCCAGCCGCAGAACATCTTCACATGGGCCCCAGCATGAGGAAGATCCAGGTGTGAGCCTGCTTGCTGAGGAAACATGCTATTCTATTCATGGACTTGCTGGCTATTGTGTAGTTAATAAACAGCTGAGTCAGTGTCTTCTTTTTCTGAGGACTTTTGCTTAGGATCAGAAACTCATTAAAGACAAAACTGGTTTTATGAGAATGTGCTGATGAGGTGCCACAGTGACTCATTTCAGAGGTGCAGGCTGTTTTCAAACAAGTGTTGAGGGCCCTTGCTGTTCCTGAGCTTGGGAGGCTGTGGCTCCTGCACAAATTGAGCTTACCATATGTGCACACTGAGCTCATATGGCCTGATGCTGGCAGAGTCTGTCAGAGGGCAGTGATTCATGCTGTCAGTTACTATCAGCAGCAATTTGCTTCTGGATTGGTTCCTGGAGGCATTCATGTGCATTCTGCACAAAGGACCAGAGTGCAATATTCTCTTGGATTTTGGAGACTTAGTGCGGTTTCAACATATAATCAAAAGTGCCATGTAGTTCACCACCTCACATTTTGTTTTAAAGAGACAGAATCTTAAAACTGACCTGCCTTCTTCTCTCTTCAAATAGAAAGTTAGTGACAAGCTGACACTCCTCTTTGGGACAATCTATTAGTGCTTCAGTGAAACAACCTATGGGTAAGGTGCAGAGCAGATTTTTTAAAAAAATTAATTATAACTATACCATCTCTACAATAATAGTAATAAATAAAATTTTCTAGACCACAAGACTCATTCAACTCATATATGTGACCATTTCTAATGACTGTGAAACAAATATATCGGAAAATTAAAAGTTCCTTGAATTCATGTGTATTATACTAGAATATTTCTATAAACTGTGACAGTGTAAGACAAAAGTTTAGATGTTACAGCTCTAACCTTAAAAAACATTATTAAACAATTTCTGCAAAACAATACCATTCTGTTGAGCTCCAAATAATTGAAAAGAGAGGTAGTATAGTTGGTATAGTTCTTTCTCTTTAATAATACTACCACTGAGCAGTCATGGGATAAAGGCATATAGAGCACTCTGTCAGAAGAGCATGGGACAGAGCACATAACAGGAAATGGCAGTTTTACTCAGGAAAGTGAATGAATGATAAACTCATTAGTGGAGGAGCTAGAGCTATAACTCACTTGGTAAAAAACTTCCTACATAAACATGAATACATTGAATTCAGCCCCCAACATCCATATAAAAGAGTCAATAGTGGTGGCACATGTTTTGAAGTTGGCACTGGGGAAACAGAAACATGCAGAACCCTGGAGCTTGCTGGGCAGCTAGCCTAGTGTACTTGGAGAGTTCCAAGCCAGGAGGAGACTATCTCAAAAAGCAAGGTGGATGGTGCCTGAGAAACAACATCTAAAGTTGACATCTGGCCTCCACGTGCTCTTACATACATGTACGCATACACACACACATATGCAAACATACACAAATATCAAAAAAAAACAAATGAAACTTTATGGGTATCGATTCTGACTTTACTAGAAGACAGGGCCTCCTACCAAACTCCCTGATCCTCTGACTCTTATGGCTGTCTGTCCCTCTGTTCCCTGAGTATAGGAGTTGTTGTGTAGGTGTGTCCGTTGACAGTACGCTCCACAACTCTGTGCTTTGATTGGTTGTGGTTTTCTGTAAGGGCCTCAGTTGCAGAGATATTTCCTTGATAAAGAATGGAGGCTACACTGATTTGTGTGCGTATAAGGAAAGAAAAATACTTAGAAGGTAGTTAGGGATTACAGAGCTGAGCAAGGATGACAACAATAGACATTCTAAAGAAACAAGGTAAAGACATTGAGACCTCAGCACTGAGCAAGGCACTAAGGAATAACTGATGACTGAGTAACAACTATAGGCAACTAAGAAATGCTGAGAGCAGGAAAAATAGTCTTTTCCAGGGAAGAACACAGCTATCCAATACCAAATAGTAAGCCCTGAAAATATACATACATATAACATTATACAAACTGAGAGGGTTGTATTTAAAAATGTATATGTACAGAAATACACATATGCAAGTAACAATAATTAATGAGAAAAAGAGGGCATGAATGTGCGAGAGAGCAAGGAGAATATGGGAGGATTTGGAGAGAGAAAAGGGAAGTGTGAAATGATGAAATTATAATCTTAAAAATGAAAGAAGTAATGAAATTCAAATTAAATTGTCAAAGAAAAAAAAATGCCCATTCTTCGCTGTTAACAGCTAATCCCAGAAAAGATTTCTCCATACTAAGCTTCCAATTCCTCATGTCTCACTTGACTAAACCTTCTTATATTCATTTTCCACCTTCTCTACTAGCATGAAAACAGATTGCAATTAGGGGCTTCTGCTTGCCCACTGGTGTCTTCCAAACATATAAACTAGCACATGACATATGAGAAACATTTTTTAATGTGAAGAATGAATGAGCAGATGAATAGTGTCCTTTTATCAGCCTAAAATCTATTGCCAGGTTTACAGTGTAGTCTGTAACCGCTTCCCCTTCTTGTAGGGCATTCCCCTCTTACACTGTTCACCTTCCTCACACATAGAAGACTTGGAATCCCCAAACTGTATGTCTGTGCTACACTGTTCTTCCTGACCTCCTTGCACAGGTCCTCGGTGTAGAAGACTTGTCTTTTTTGCCTTCTTGTCCCTTTACCTTCAGATACTAGTTTACAAGTTTCTGATTTCAGGAAGCCTGACCTGATCTCCAAAGCAGACCTAGGTAAGCTTTGGGTACCCTGCGTTTACCAGGGTAAACTGGTAAACTGGTAAATAAGGTAATACTTATCCTCCTTGACAGTCATTGCTGCGAAGAAAACGTGTACATTTCACTAGGAAGACAAGATATGTGTGAAAGTATACAGCAGGAGCTTGGCTTCAAATGGGAACTTACTGAGAAATTAGCTTCATGTTGGCATAAGAATATGCAAGAAAAATAGGCAGAAAGCCTTGAAGGAGAATCACAACATTGTGAGAAAACTAGCATGTGTCTAAAGTTCATGCTCAGACATGGCTACAAACACATCATTCCAACCTCACAAGCAAAGAGTGGCCCACATAGTTGTCACTTATCACCTCCGCACATGCAAATCACTGCTCAAACCTGTGTGCAGTTACTCCAGTCAATTTCCATCCCATTGCCTGGTTATCATCTAAAATATTAGAAATAGTGGAGATGCATCACTCAGTAAAGCACTGGCACTGTGGGCCAGGAGACCTGTGTTTAGATCCCCAACACACACAAATGTCGGCCATGGCAGTGAATGCCTGCAATTCTAGCACGTTTTCTCTACAAAGGAGTGATAAATGTTTGTCGAGCTGGATATGCTTAATCTGACTTGAACATTGGAAAATGCATATTGTATTGAAATATCACATGGTACTCTGAAAACAGATACAATACTGTATGTCCACACACTGTATGTTCACATACACTAATAGGCTCTTCATCAAGTCAAAAGTCCTATACAATGACAAGTTGTAACATATTGCATTGTCTTTGTTCAATCACATACCCTATTTTATCATTACTTTGCACTATACTTTCCAGAGGATTGTTGTTAAGGCTCTCATAAATCAGAAATCAGAAAGAGACGTGTCTTCAACATTAAAATGTGTTGTTTTCTTCTTTTGATATATAAATATATATTGTATGAAACTGTCAAAGAAGTTTAACAAAGGTTATAAAACCTGAACTTTAAAAATATTTGCATATGCCTGGTGTGGTCTTACACACCTTTAATCCTAGTACTTAGGAAGGAAGAGGCAGGCAGATAGTTGTGAGTTTGAGGCCAGCCTGGTCTACAATGTGAATCCAACATAGCCAAGTCTACACAGAGAAACCCTGTGTCACAAAACCAAAAAAAAAAAGGAGGGTTTTGAGTCTATGGAAATTCTATTATGGATGTATGACTTTATTCGTTTAATTATAGAAAAAATTCACATTATTACAATTGTGAATGAGAAATGAGAGCTATACAAAGAGAATACAATTATTTCATCTCTAAAAATTCTTAAACAAAGCAAAATAGACCTCCGAAAGTTTTCTAATTCTAAATCCTAAGTCTATCTGGAGGAGGAAATATTGAAAACTAAAATTATAATTGAATTATTCTGTTTTCTAATCTACTAGATTAGAATGTAGTGAGTAGATTTGCCACAGAAAGGATCCTGACTTGGCTTTAGATGCCTTCCAAAAGTGGGCAGAAGATCAATCTGTCAGAAGCCTCAGGGAGGGTAGAAGGGCAATTGCAGCATCAGCATGGGACTCTGTTCACGCCTCAGCAATTACTTATTGATTGATCGTTTCACTGGCTGGTTTTACAAACAGAATTGCATCCACTATATCAGTCACTCAGCAACCTGACTTAGATGTTTCTCTTCCCAGAACCTGGAATCAGAATCTTTAATGGAATATGACCAGACACTGAAAGAGAATGAAACGGAAAAGTTTGCACATTTCCAGGAAGCCCTACATGGCTTTTGTGTGTGTATGTGTTACAGTTAATAGGGAGGTCTGTAGTGTCTCTGGAATAACTCTTCATAAAACGTAAAAATCTTGAGCTCAAGACTTATTTAGTGCCATTCAGTAGGTGTGAAATTCTAAGAAAAATCCATATGGAACTTCTATCGCTAAGAAAAGATAGCAGATTCGTGAACAAGAAGCACACAGAATTGATCCTCAGCACAGGGGCATATGTGCCAGGATTTGAGAGCAAGAGTAGAAGAAACACTGAAATCCATTCACTAGATTCAGCAATGAAAGTTATGATGTAAAGAAATGACTACACTGCATATTTTCCTGGAGTGAAGTTGAAATGGCACAAAATCAGTAGCTTTGTTTAAGCGTCACTCCCTGCTATGTGACCTTTCAGCCTGATGGAGACTCTTAGATAGAACACAGTATCATAGAATACATTCCTCTTCTTTTAAACTAAACAGAGAGGAGCTGCTGTTTGCAACTCAAAACAGACTAACATACCCAGGAATTATTATTCTCTTTTAATTGATTCAGAAATATTTGAAATGTATAAAAACAGCATGGTCATCTTAGTCTGAAATTTTCACACATATCCCAGCACTGAGAGCAGCAGCTGGTCTTCTTTGTGTGAATGTCAGTCATACTTTGAACTGCAAATAATCCCACCTGCATGTTGCCACATACTATCTGCATTTGGGATCACCACTGACTAATCTAGAAGGTTGTAATCAAAAATCCCAATGTCTAGAAGACTTGGAAAGTGCCTCTAATTGTGCTTATCAAATATTGTGCCTACCATAAATATGCATTTATGAATTTGGACACTATATGTTCCATATTCCTAGAAACACTATTTAAATTCACTCCATGATTGCTAATGTTGCTCTTCAATTAAATATATAAATTTAAACATCAAGCAAATATTTTTCTCTGAAGTTTTCTAAAATAAAAATTCTATTTCACCATTGAATATGACCATTGCTAGGCAGTTTTCACCTCTATGAAACAATATATGGATGGCATGCTTGAATAATTTCCCTTAATGATGTTTGGAAGGTCAGAGAGCTATTTGATGATAAATAAATTAACCTGAAGAAAACACATTCCTACCAAGATAGATAGAAAGATGCACTGTGCATTGAAGCAAAATCACTGTAGACATAACAGCTGAGTATAAAACTTTTGGGTCACCATTTGTTAAATACCACCATTACTAATAGTAAAGTTACATGAATTTATAATTATATTAGTTAAATTAATAACAATTTTCAAAATATTAAAATAAAAGCAAAAGGCATACAAAGATCAATCATTTCCTATACTATGTTGTTTATGGTTAGCTAATATAAACATGCCATATTTATCTTATACTATGTTTCTAGGGTAGTACAGGTATTGTATTTCAGTGGAGAAAATACTATGAAATGATTGCTGTTGCCTTTTGTTTCCCAAATAAGTATTCAGTGGCACCATAGTAGAATGATTTGCACCACAGATATGATAAAAGTTTCCACTCAGAGTTTTATTTATTATTTTATTAATGTCCAAAGCTTACTAAAAAATTGAAATGTTAATAATTGACACATAAGGCAAGGAAATACTAATAATATAAATTTTATATCTTGTTGGGGAGTTCTAAGATGGAGGGAACCAGTGTGTACCCTATATACAGGGCAGAAGATCAGAGACTGTGAAACCAATGAGTAAACAGGCGGCTAGATCCCAAACACTGACTTTGGTGCTTACTAGACCAGAAGGGACATCCAGGGAGTTAGGAATGATAAGATCCAGGTCTGCCAGGTCCAGGAGTCACAAACTGTGAGCCCCCTGACCTTTTCGAATATTTGAGGAAGGTGAAGGCCCTCAGGTACAGGGACCCTCCACTCCAAAAGCCAAACATCAGCTCCCTTCCAATCCCCCAAAGGACAGCATCTGGATTCCTGGGGGAGCAGCCCAAACTCCAAACCACTGTTCTGCTGATTCCCCCTGTGGAAACCAGGGGGCAATTAAATCATATGGGTCCTGGATCCAAGGTGGGCAGAGCCCAGACAAGTCTGAGTCCCAGGAGTACAGTGTCTGATAGGCCTGTAAGCCTTAACAGCAACAGAAACAACAAAAAGCTTACACACATATGGAAACTGAACTCCCTGCTCAATGATCACAGGATGAGGGAAGAAATAAAAGAAATAAATTTAAAACTTCCTAGAATTCAATGAAATTGAGGGTACTAACTTACCTAAACTTATGAGACACCATGAAAGCAGTGCTAAGAAGAAAGTTTGTAGCGCTAAGTATCTTCATAAAGAAGTTGGAGAGATCCCATATTAAAAACTTAACAGATCACCTGAAAGTTCTACAACAAAAGGAATCAAACTAAAAAGAGTGGATGGCAGAAGATATTCAAACTCAGGGCTGAATTATATAAATTAGAAACAAAGAGAGCAAGACAAAGAATGAACAAAACCAAGAGTTGGTTCTTTGAAAAATCAACAAGATAGACAAAGCCCTAGCCAAACTAACTAAAAGACAGAGAGACAGCCCCTAAATTAACAAAATCAGAAGTGAAAGGAGGGACATAACAACAGATACTGAGGAAATCCAAAGAATCATGAGATCTCACTTTGAAAGCCTGTATTCCACAAAAACAGAAAATCTAAAGGAAATGGATAATTTTCTTGATAGATTTCACCAACTAAAGATGAAGAGCAGGTAAACAGTTTAAATAGTTCTCTAACCCCTAATGAAATAGAAGCAGCCATCAAACGTCTCCCAACCAAGGGAAAAAAAAAAGAAAAAAGCCCAGGGCCAGATGGTTTTAGCATGTAATTTTACCAGATTTTCAAAGAAGAGCTAACATCAATACTCCTCAAACTATTCCACAAAATAGAAACAGAAGGAACATTACCAAACTCATTCTAAAAGACACAGACCACATAAACACTCAACAAAGAAAGAAAATTTCAGACCAATTTCCTTATGAACTTTGATGCAAAAATACTCAATAAGATACTTGCAAACCAAATTCAAGAGCAGATCAAATATATCATCCACCATGATCAAGTAGGCTTCATCCAGGGATGCAGGGATGGTTCAACATAGGAAATCCATTGATATAATCCACCATATAAACAAACTGAAAGAACAAAATAACATGATCATCTTATTAGATGCAGAAAAAGGCTTTGTCAAAATCCACTACCTCCCCTTCATGATACAAGTCTTAGAGAGATCAGGGATACAAGGCCCATACCTAACCATAACAAAAACTATATACAGCAAACAGCCAACATCAAACAAAATGGAGAGAAACTCAAAGCAACCCCACTAAAATCAGGGACAAGACAAAGTTGCCCATTCTCTCCCTATTTCTTCAACATAGTACTAGAAGTTCTAGCTAGAGCAATAAGACAACTACAGGAGATCAAAGGGATACAAATCAGAAAGGAAGAAGTTAAAGCATCGCTATTTGCAGATGATATCATAGTATACATAAGCAACCCCAAAAATTCCACCAGAAAACTCCTTCAGCAGATAAACTCCTTTAGCAAAGTGGCTGGATACAAGATTAATTTTTAAAAAATCAGTAACTCTCTTTTATACAAATGACAAACAAGCTGCATGGATATAGCCTAGAACCCCTGCTCAGACACAGCCCATGGCAGCTCAGCATCCAAGTGGGTTTCCCTAGTAAGGGGACAGGACTGTTTTTCCGACATGAACTCAGCGGCAGGCTCTTTGAGCTCCCCCGCACGCCCTAAGGGAGGAGAAGCCTTGCTAGGCCACAGAGGAGGACATTGCAGCCAGTCCTGATGAGACCTGATAAACTAGGGTCAGATGGAAGGGGAGGAGGACCTCCCCTATCAATGAACTTAGAGAGGGGCAGGGAGGAGATGAGGGAGGGTAGAATTGGGAGGGAATGAATGAGGGGGCTAAAGCTGGGATACAAAGAAAATAACCTGTAATTAATATAAAAAATAAAAATAAAGAAATTAGGGAAACCACACCCTTCACAATAGCCACAAATAATATAAAGTATCTAGGGGTTACCCTAACCAAGGAAGTCAAAGACCTGTATGTTAAGAACTTCAATCTCTAAAGAAAGAAATTGAAGATACCAGAAGATCAAAAGATCTCCCATGCTCATGGGATAGGAAAGATTACCTAAGTAAAAAAAGACCATCTTACCAAAGGCATTCCCCAGATTCAATGAAATCCCCATCAAAATACCAACACAATTTTTCACAGGCCTTGAAAGAACAATTCTAAACTTCATATGGAAAAAAAAAAGCACAGAATAGAAAAACGATCTTATATAACAGAAATTCTGGAGGTATCTCCATACCTGACCCCAAGCTATACTACAGAGCAATAGTAAGAGAAAAAAAACTGCATAGTACTGGCATAGAAATAGGTTGGTTGACCAATGGAATTGAATCAAAGTCCCATAAATAAACCAACACACCTATGCACACCTGATTTTTGACAAAGGAGCCAAAACCATACAATGGAAAAAAGACAGCAACTTCAACAAATGGTGCTGGTCTAACTGGATGTCTACATTTAGAAAATGCAAATAGATCCGTATTTATCACCATGCACAAAACTAAAGTCCAAGTGGATCAAAGACCTCAACATAAAACTAAACACACTAAATCTACTAGAAGAGAAAGGGGGAAGAGAGTTGAACTCATTGGCACAGGAAACTACTTCCTGAACAGAACATCAAGAGCTCAGGCTGTGAAATCTACAATTAGTAAGTGGGACCTCATGAAACTGTAAACTTCTGTAAAGCAAAGGACACTATCAATAGAACAAAAGTATTATATTAGTTTGTGTTATATTGTAGCCTAAGTATTAATAGTTATTATAATTCATTTCATACTTACAATAATTACATTAAACAATGCCATAATGCCTGCTACAAATGATGAAAAGTGTAAGTAATTTAACCACAGACAGCTTTCAAGAAATAGAGTTGGAATTCAAAGACAAACGGTTAGCTTCAAATATGTTTAAACACACACACAAAAGCTAGTGAGAATGTGGGGAATAGGGAAGCCTTGTTACCTCATTGGTGGAAGTATAAACTGGTGCAGCTACGATGGCAATCAGTGTAGCAATTCCTCCAAACACTCCACCTAGGTCACCATGTAACCTGGCTATCCCACTCCTAAGCTTATACCCAAAGGATTCTATTTCCTAGTGCAGAGACGCATGCTTGTCCATATTGATTACTGTTAGGACATTAGGTGCCTATGAACAATTGAATGTGTAGTGAAAATAAGATCCTTATTTTTCACAGTGAAACTTTACTCAGGTGTAAAAAAAAAAAAGATGAAAATTTCAGGTAAATGTATAGAACTAGAATAAATCCTGAGTGAGGTAACCAAGATTAAGAAAGGCAAATGTTGCATGGTCTCACTTATATGTGGATACTAGCAGCAAATCCTTACATTTTTTATTTTACTTGGAGTACTTGCACAAACCAGGAAGCTAGGAAAAGACCATTGGTGAAAGGGGGAGGGCAAAAGACCTTAACAGAAGACTAGTAGACTGCAGGGTTATGACAGGAAATGAAAATAATTGGAAGGGAAGTTTAAATGGAAGAGGGACCAGAGGGGAAATTAACACTAAGAATATTTGCAAAATCTATATGAAAGCCTTCTGTTTGGGAGCTTCATACATATAGAATGCGTAGTTGGAGTTACATCAAACAGGGCAGTATACTCACCACAGAAGCCATAGGTTGCCAAGTAGAAGGTCAGTGACAAGTATATGATACCTTCTCCAGAGTTATTAGTCAGCGATATCCTGAGACTCCTCCACACTGTCAAAACAATGGAAGCTATTGCTGCTGTTCTTGGTTGTACACAAGAACTTGATGGTATAAGCCTACTACTGAAAAAACCCACACACACAGTTTGGTTACAGGACAAAGAAAAATCAAATTGGTATGACCAGGAATCTCCCTTCTTGCTGTCTAGCTTTGATATTACCGGATGATGCCATACAAGCTGTTGGGAGAGAACAAACATCACTAGTCTTATCTAGCTGTGAGACTTGTGAGCTATAATAATTGAAATGTCAAAATGTACTCATAGGTTCAATAGTGGCCTGCCTCTTTGAGGATAACCACACACTTTATGATTGGGTTTAAGCCCTCCTCCACAGGAGGAGACCTTTGCCTGGTATTGTAAATCTGGCCAGGAATCTATAATTGGGAGTTCCTATGCCTCAGGGGTAAACCTACCACTCTACAATTTTTCTAAATGGGGATAATATCAACCTTCTAAATTCATAGCTCTATAAATCATAGATCAGTGCAGTCTTCGGATCACATCAGAAAAAAAAATCCTTTTTGCAATTAACAGTAAACCAGTAGTTCATAATTGGCCAAAATGCCAATGTGTTGAAACCAAGTTTTAAAAAATTGATTATTATTTTATTAATTACAGTTTATTCACTTTGTATCCCAGCTGTAGCCCCCTCATTCATCCCCTCCCTATCCCACCTTCCCTCCCTTTTCTCTTCCCATGACCCTCCCCCAGTCCACTGATAGAGGAGGTCCTCCTCCCTTTCCATCTAACCCTAATTTATCAGGTGTCATCAGGACTGACTGCATTGTCTTCCTCTGTGGCCTGGTAATGCTGCTCTCCCATCAGGGGAGGTGATCAAATAACCAGCCACTGAGTTCATGTCAGAGACAGTCCCTGTTCACCTTACTAGGGAACCCACTTGGAGACTGAGCTGCCATGGGCTAAGACTGAGCTGCCATGGGCTACATCTGTGCAGGGGTTCTAGGTTATCTCCATGTATGGTCCTGAGTTGGAGTAGCAGTCTCAGAAAAGACCCCTGTGCTCAGATTTTTTGGTTCTGTTGCTCTCCTTGTGGACCTTGTGTCTCCTCCAGGCCTTTCTATCTCCTTCTTCTTTCATAAGATTCCCTGCACTCTGCCTAAAGTTTGGCTATGATTCTCAACATATGAACCCAAGTTTTAAAAGACACATTATTTTTATTGATTCTTTGTAAATTTTATTACAGGCAAACAGTGTATTTTGAACATGTGTCATAAGTATCTGTGCAGTGCTCAGTCCCAGTAAGATATCTATACCATACTCCTGTCCCCAGAGCTCAAAGGTCATTTTAGAGAAGGGTGCAGAAAGACAAGAAGCAGAAGCTGGGGAGACCAGAGTACAACAGTGTCTTCTGGACATGACAAGATGGCTGCTTTCATGAACTCACAGCTTCTGTGGCTGTCTGCACAAGATCAAGCCATTCAATGTTCAGACATGAACTACAGAGGAGCTCATGTGTCCTTACCATTAACTGAGGAGCTACAGCTAATTGATGTCTTCTGGGAGAAAGATAGTCACTTTCTTTAAGCATGTGGCATTTGATTGGATGGCTGTGCTCCACGGCCATATCTGTAAACATGTGGGCAGCAAGATTGGACTCACTGAGTTATAGAAAAGAGTACACAAAATTGAGATGCCATGAAGAGGTCCATGTGGATCTAGAAAGAGTTAGGGAGAGGGCTGGGGTTGCATACGTTCAAAATGCATTATATGCCTTTAATAAAGTATACAAAGAATCAATAAAAATGTTGTGCCTTTTAAAAGTTGGTTCAATATGAGCCCATACAATAACACTGCTGCTGGGATTTTATCTGAAGCTGATAACAGAGTCTTATGGTGGTAGTTAGAGGCTACCTACCAGAGAAAAAGAAGGCAGGAATTTAGAAAGTTAAGTAACTTAGCTAAGATTATATTGCAAATAAGAGAAAAAAATCCTAATAATGGATTAGAAATGGTATGACCCAAACTTTAACATTGAAACTATTCCTAAAGTACCTGGTTGTCCTTTGAATACAGTGGCCAGACAGGAGGAAAGAATTACTGGGAGTAATGCTCCTTTATAATTCCAACAGTGTCATTCAGTCAGGAAGTCATTCAAATTTCAAAACATGTATACAATGGATTCAGCTATAAAGAAAAATAAACTTTTCAGTGAAGTGGATAGAACTGGAAAATACTAAGTTAAAATAATCTGGACTCAGAAAGGAAAATGTTCTCAGATTCTAAATGTTAACTATTATCTTTAAGTGGAAGTAAGTGTGGGTTGAAGCCAGGAAGGGGATCATAAAATAGGGAGGGAAAGAGAGGGAAGAGGAGGGAGGAAGGAGAGAGAGAAAGAATAGGGAGTACAATAGAACTTGGAATATGAAAGGGCCAGGAAAAAGCACTGTAAAAAAAAAAAAGTAAAGAAGTGTGGACAGGGAAATGGGGAGGAGTAAAATTACATTTGAAAGATTACATCTGAACCTAGTATAATCATTTCTCTTGTCATTATTTCTTCAATACTGTATTTACATAGTTTGGTGGTTTGACTAGGAATGGCCTACATTAACTCATATGTTTGAATACTTGACCCATATGGAGTAGCACTATTAGGAGGTGTGACTTTGTTGAAGAAAGTATGTCATTGAGATCTCATGTGCTCAAGCTACACCCAGTATGGCAAATAGTTTCCTTTTGCTACCTGCATATCAAGACATAGACTTCTCGGCTCCACCAGCTCATGTCTTCCTGCATACTGCCATGCTTCCCACCATGATGATTATACACTAAACCTGTGAAACTGTAAGCCAGCCCCAATTAAATACTTTTCTTTGTAAGAGTTGCCATGGTCATGGTGTCTCTTCACAGCATTAGAATCCTATCTAAGACACATAGCATTTACATTGTATGAAGTATTATAAATTAATTAATTATAAAGAGATAAATAAAGTGTATTAACAATAGCATTTCATTAATCTTTTCAGAAGGAATTTTTAGTTTCCCTTTTTGGATGTGTATGTGTATTTTATTTCATTGTTTTTTTCCTAATGTGTGTAAGTGTTTTGCCTACATGTACGTCTGTGTACCATTTGTATGCAGTGTCCCCAGAGGGCAAAAGAGTGTCAAATTCCCTACTAAAACAGTTAAAGATGGTTGTGAGTCACTATGTGGGTGCTGGGAATTGAACCTGGGTCCTCTCAAAAAGCAGACAGTGCTCTTAATCACTACAGCATGTCTCCAGTCTGTGTTGGCTTTTGATTTCTGCTTTTTGTTTGCTGGTTATTTTGAGATGTTTGTTTTTTGGGGGGTATTTTGTTTTTGTTTGTTTGTTTGTTTTTACAACACTTGTGATTGAACCGATAGCCTCAGGCAAGTACACTACCTCTGAGCTATGTTAGCCTATGTCATACAGAATTTTTAAAATACCAGAATATAAAGGTATTTTATCTTAGTTTTATAAGCATAATTATTCTAGTTTTCATTATAATGGCAAAATATTAGCCTGACTATCCACCAATAGTTAAATGATAAACAGAAAATGAAGAATGTCAACACAATGAATCTTGACTCTTTTCAATGGTCAACAAATCCACTAAGATTTATGTTAAAGGATAAAAACAGATTAAAGGAACAAAGAAGTAAACTCTTAAAACTCAAGAAAAAAACATCTCTAAATAGGAATAATTAACGGAAGATATGAATATGTCACAAATAAGATAACCCAGATCAAATGGGAAGATTTCTAGAGAAACACAAACCTCCAAAGCTGACTCAAAAACAAACAGAAAGAAAAAGAAAAGAAAGTCCAAATAAACCCACAAGAAGATATTTAATTTAATAGTTAACCTCAAAGGTAAGCCTAAGTCTGGTGGCTACACTGTTAAATTCTATTAAACACTGTAAAAAAGAATTAAAGTGAAACTTTACAAACACTTCCCAAAAATATAGAGGAAAGAAAATTTCCTAACTAAAGTATTCAAACATAGCCACTCCTCTTAACTTATTTTTGTACTAAAGAGACAAACTTTCCTTGGAAGCCTCTGAAAAATCATAGCTAGGACTAAAGACTACATATCAGTATTCCTTACCAATATATTAGTATATATGACACAGACATTCTTAACACAGAACAACAAGCAAAGTAAAGCAATGTATTTAACGGGATTGTACACCATTATAAACCATCATAAGAACAAGTTCTTCAAGCTTATATAAATCAAACAATGAAACCTGTTGCACGGGCACGTGCATCTAATCCCAAGAACAGAGAGAAAGACAGGCAGATTCCAAGAATTTGCCTAATTTTAAACTCCGAGATCAGTAGAAAACACTGTCTCATAAAACAAGCTAAAGAATTGCCAAGGAAGAAATCCAGCATCAACCTCTGGCCTTCATACACACAAATGTACCTGTATAGACACATTCACACACACATGAACATACATTTACATACAACATGCATGTAAATCAAACAATGTGTTATACTATATTGTTTAATTAAAATATTTAAGTCACATGACATCTCAATAGACACATAAAATACATTTTACAAAAAATTACTATTTTTCACAGAAAAAGCAATGAGTAATAGAAAAGATCATAATCCTGATAGGAGCACATATTTGATAACCTTATAGTTAGCCTTGTAATTCATGTACAAGATTAAGTTACTTATCCCTAAGATCAAGAATAAGACAAAGATAGTAGCTTTTCTCACTTGTTTTCTATATTGTACTATAAGTTCTATCCAAGTCAACTGGTGTGGAGAGGTGAGAGAATGTATTGGCTTTCGGGAGAAAAAGCACGAATACCTCTATTTGCTTTTTTATACAACCTAAGAGTGCCTACCCATTAGCAGAGTGAACTAGATCCTCCCACATCAATCATTAGTTTAAAAACATCGCCCCACAGGTTGGATTACGGGCTCTAGGTTGTTTCAAGTTGACACTACACTAACTAGCCCAACTGACCCGTTGTCCATTTGACATACAGACACATCACTATTAAGCTAAAACCTTTCCTTTCTTGCTTATCCTCAAGACCTCCTGTAATATCACACAATTAAGCATTTTGTAAGACCTGAACTTTCTATCTCTATAAGCAATTAACAACTGGAAAATTAAATTAAGAAAATAATTCAATTCATAATAATACTTACAGGAAGAATATCTCACAATAAACTGAGTATAAAAGAGCAAGGCAATGTACTTACCATGATTGGAAAATACTGTTGACTAGCCTTTAGAAAATACTGTTGAAATAATTAAAGACAAATGAATGGAAAGACATGCCATGTCCAAAGGTCATAAAGAATAACACTGTTAGGATAGGAAGAGTTTTAGTTGATCTACAGAAACAATATAGTTCTTATAAAAATTTCAACTGTCTTTTCATTCAATTGGCAAGCCAATACTAAAATTCATGTAAAAATACAAGAACAAACAAAATAATATTGGGGAAAAATCAAATTCTGACAAAAGAGATTCAGACTTTCCAATTTTAAATTTTATGAAGTTACAGTAATCAGAACAGTATAATGACATAAAAAGAATCTATAAATCAATAGGCTATAATTAAAAATTCAGAAGTATTTCTGTATAATTAGTTTTAAACAGGGTTTCTAAGACAATTCAACGAGGAAAAACAACTTTTCAACAAATGGTATTAATTTTTGTAACAATATGTACAAAGGCTAGAGCTGGATACTCTTACTCACAACATATACAAAATTAAATGAAAATAGATAACCAATCTAAAAATAAGCACTAAATCTGTAAAGACTTCAAACATAAAAAAAGAAGATATCAGGACTTTAACGAATAACTACTTATTGGATATGACATCAAAATCACAGTATAAAAATTATTTTGATATTAGTAAAGTTTTCAAATTTTGAGCCTGACAAGACAACATAAAATGAAAAGGGTTTTCACTGAACTGCACACTGCGAGCACACACTGCACCCGGGTTCTGCTTCAATGCGCGGGTGTGCTGCAGGCTCAGACCAATCACCAGAACCACCCCAGACTGAGTGGGTTGGGGGACCCTTTTGACCAGTCTGCACTCTGAGGTTGCGTGCCAAACGCTTCCGCCAGCAAAAACTTAGTCAGTGTGTGAGTCCGCCGGCGGCTCTGGGAGGAACCCCAGTTCTGCCTCAACCCACGGTGGTGC
>CM053743.1:90723681-90747036 GCA_028658305.1 Pachyuromys duprasi | reverse complement strand
GGGAGGGGGTCAATGTAGCGATGTATCAGAGCAGATATTAAGACTCGAGATCAAGCCTCTGGCAGAGGACGAGAAGTAATGATAGATCTGTGGGAGGTTGTTGAGACTTGGGGAGAACAAGAGCTCCACAAAGACCAAACTGAGCAGGGCACAGGGGACTTGTATGAGACGGTTTCTACAATCAAGGACCATGTGTGGAGGTGGCCTGGAATCCCCGCACAGATGTGGTCCATGATAGCTCGGTGTAGGACTGAAGACCCTACTGAGGGAAACAGGGACTGTTTCAGTCATGATCTTGATGGCTGACTCTTTGACCCTCCCCCATACAAGCCAGGGAGTGACAGACTGGCTAGATCCCAGGGGAGGACATTGCAGCCAGCCCTGAGGAGACAGGATAAGCTGGGATTGGATGGAAGGGGAGGAGGTCCTACCCTGTTGGTGGACTTGGAGGGGGTGGGGAAGAGGGAGATGAGGGAGGGAGTGGGAGGGTAGGAGGGAATGAGGGAGGGGGCTACGCCTGGGATCAAAGTACCTAACCTGTGATTGAAATAAAAATAAATAAATTTTAAAAAAAGAAAATGAAAAGAAAGATTTATAAATCATATCTGGTAAGAGATTTATACCCAAAGTACATGAAGGACTTATAATGTAATAATATAAGCCAAGTAAAACATTAACAAAGGACTTTCATAGGCTGTTCTCCAGAGGAAATGTACACATGGCAATAAGCACAAATATAATGCAAATCAAAACTAAAATTATATATCACTGTATACACTGTAGGATGGATAAAATAAGATGAACAGAAAAATAACAAGTGTTTGTGAGAAAAAGGAGGAACTAGTGCCCCTTGCACACTGCTGGTAAAGATGTAAAATAGCGCATCCACTAGGGACAACAGTTCAGTATTCTCTCAAAAATTTAAATATTGATCTACCACAGGGACCAGCAAACATACTCCTAGAATAGACCAGAAAGAATAGAAAACAAAAGCTTGCATACAAATGTTCATAAAAGTATTTTCCATAGCATCTCAAAAATTTAAACAACAATCGGAAAAGTTCCAAACACAAAACATCCTAGAAGTGAAGGACGCCATGAAAAGATGAAATCAAAAAAATAAGAAGAGACAAAAAAGAATATTCCAGGATCCAAGGTCCAGAAAATATTTTCAAGAAAATCATAGAAGAAAAATTTCCCATCTTAAAGAAAGAGATGTCCATAAACATACAAGAGGCAGACAGAACAGCAAATAGACTAAACCAGAAAAGAAACTCCTCATATCCCATAATAGCTAAAACCCTAAATCTATAGAACAAAGAAAAAATGTTAAAAGCAACTAGGGAAAAAGGCCAAGTCACATATAAAGGTAGACCTATCAGAATCACACCAGACTTCTCAACAGAAATCATGAAAGCCAGAAGGGCCTAGGCAGATGTCAAGCAGACTCTAAGAGACCACTGATGCCAACCCAGACTACTATACTCAGCAAAGGCTTCAATCAACATAGATGAAGAAAACTAAATATTCCACATCAAAACTAAATTTAAACAATATCTACACAGCAACCCAGACCTACAGAAGATACTAGAAGAAAAACTCCAATCTAACAAAATCAACTACATCCAAGAAAACACAGAATGTAGGTAACAACAAAAAATTAAAAGAAAACAAGCATAGAAAACACAGTAACACCACCAACTCCACAATAAAAGGAACTAACATTCATTGGTCACTATTATCTATCAACATAAACAGACTCAACTCTCCAATAAAAAGACACAGACTAATAGAAAGGTTGCAGAAACAGGATCCAACATTCTGCTGCCTCCAAGAAACACACCTCTACAACAAAGATAAACACTACCTCAGAGTAAAGAGCTGAAAAAATGTTTTTCAAGCAAATAGACCCAGAAAACAAGTTGGGTTAGCTATCCTAATATCTAATAAAATAGACTTTCAACCAAATTTAATCAAAAAAAGATAAAGAGGGGCATTTCATTCTCATTTAAGGAAATATCCACCAGGAGGACATCACAATCCTGTACATCTATGCCCCCAGTACAAGGGAACCTGTAATTTGTAAAATAACATTATTAAAGCTTAAATCACACATTGATCCCTACACCTTAATAGTGGGAGACTTTAACACTCCAGTCTCACCAAGGGACAGGTTATCTAGACAGAAGCTAAATAGGGACATAATGGCACTTACAGAGGTCCTAAATCAAATGGACCTAATAGATGTCTACAGAAATTTTCATCCAAACTCAAAAGAGTATACCTTCTTTTCAGCATGTCACGGAACCTTCTCAAATATTGACCATATAGTCGGCACAAAGGAAGCTTCAACAGATACAAGATCAAAATAATCTCTTGTATCCTATCAGATCAGCATGGCCTAAAACTAGACCTCAACAACAACAGAAATAAAAAAAGGCCTACATACACATGGAAGCTAAACAACTTTCAAGCTTACCTCAGCTTGGTCAGAGAAGAAATGAAATCAGAAATTAGAGATTCCCGAAAATTCAAACTTATGGAACACAATGAGAGCAATGCTAAGAGGAAAGTTCATAGCACTAAGTGCCTCCAGAAAGAAGTTTGAGACATCTAATCAAGCAACATAATGGCACACCTAAAAGCCCTACAAAAAAAATTTTAAAAAAAGAAGCAGAGTAGACACATCCAATAGGAGTAGACTACTGTAAATAATCAAACTCAGAGCTGAAATCAATGACTTAGAAACAAAGAAAACAATTCAAAGAATCAATGAGACCAGGAGCTGGTTCTTTGAGAAAATCAACAAGATAGACAAACCCTTAGCCAAACTAAGTAAAAGGCAGAGAGAAACTATCCAAATCAGCAAAAACAGAAATGAAAAGGAGGACCTAATGACAGATACTGAGGAAATCCAAACAATCATTAAGTCTTACTACAAAAGCCTATAAACCACAAAATTTGAAAATCTAAATTAAATGGACAATTGCCTTGATAGATTCCATTTAACAAAATGAAATCAAGATCAGGTAAATAGATTAAATAGTCCTATATCCCCCAAATAAAGAGAAGCTGTCATCAAAAGTCTCCCTTCCAAAGAAAGCCCAGGGCCAGATGGTTTCAGTGCAGAATTCTACCAGACCTTCAAAGAAGAGCTAACTCTAATACTCTTCAAACTATTTCACAAAACAGAAACAGAAGAAACATTACCAAACTAATTCTATGAAGCCACAGTCACCTTGATACCTAAACCACATAAAAAGCCAACAAAAAGAGAGAACTTTAGACCTATCTCTCTTATTAACATTGATGCAAAAATACTTAATAAAATACTTGCAAACTGAACCCAAGAACACATAAAAGATATCATCTATCATGACCAAGTAGGCTTCATCCCAGACATGCAGAGGTGGTTCAATATATGAAAACCAATCAACGTAATCTACCATATAAACAAACCGAAGGAGAAAACCCTGATAGGCTATGGTCAGATGGAAGGGGAGGAGGACCTCCCCTATCAGTGGACTTGGGGGGGGGGCATGGGAGGAGAAAAGGGAGGAATAGTGGGATTGGGAGGGGAAAAAGGAGGGGGCCTACAGCTGGGATACAAAAATGAATAAATTGTAATTAAAAAAAATTTAAAAAATGTAAACAACCGGAATGCCCATTAACTAATGAGTGGGAAAACTTTGTGCATTCATATGATACAATATTATTCACCCATAAAAATCAACAAAATATTGATACTTGCTATAAAAAGAGGAATTCTGGTGTCAGGCTAAGCAAAAAGCCACAGACAAGAGATTACATAATTTTGTGTAGTTTCCCTTATGTTAAATGTTTAGGACAATAAACTCTATGAAAACAGAAACCAATTTAAATAGTTACTCTTTATATTGAACTATAGCTTACTAAAGCTGTTAATTTAAAAATAAAGTTTCTTATATAAAAGGCATAGAAAACAAATAAAGGGGAATCTAAGAATGGACTAAAGTAAAAATTTTAAAATGAAGTGTATCTTTATTCTGTAAAGAAGTTTACAACCGGGCTAGAGAGATGGCTCAGTGGTTAAGAGGACTGTCTGCTCTCTCAGAGGCCCTCAGTTCAATTCCCAGCAACAGCCTGGTGGCTCACAACTATCTATACTTGGATCTGATGTCCTCTTTTTGCATGCAGGTGTACATGCAGATAGAGCACTCACATACATAAAATAAACAAAATTGTTTTTAATTTTCAAAAGGTTATATCATACTCTTCTAAAATAGTTTATAATATGTGTTGTGTAAATCTCTAAAACAAACATGCCTGTGTACATATCTACCCCGTGTGTTTAAAAAAGGATAAGAAAGGGCTAGATGAATAGCAGAACAAAGCATTCACTTCCTCAAGGTGTGAAGGGAGCACCTTTTTATTATATTGCATTACACAACTAAGCATTTCTTAAGTTACTTAATAAATAATTACTTTTCAAGTTTGTAATAGGGAAAGAGGAACATTTTAAGGGAAGTTACACACTCTTCAGAAACATGCCAGTTCTGTCAATGAATCTCCTCTCAGAAAGAGGCCCAGAAAGGTGCTGACTCATGGCTCCAAGTAACCACACTACAAGAAGCAAAACTATTGTAAGTGCTTTGACTCTTTCTATATCCTCTCTGCTTTTCTAGCTTTCAAGTGTGCACTGACAGCATTGAATTAGCATTTTCAAAACTATAGGATAGGGGCTAGAGCGAGCTAGAGACAAAAGCACTCATGGAGCAAGTGTGAGGGTGTGAATTTGGACCCTCTGAAACCACATAAAGCTGTAGCACATTTGTAGTTCCCATGCTCCACAGCTAGAAAGGAGGCAGAGAAAGGAAAATCCCTGAAAGCTTGTAGAGCAGTTTGGTGTTCTCAGCAGCAAATGCAAAAGAACCTATTTTAAATAAGGTGGAAGGCACATACGCATCCATACACACATAATGATTTTTTTAAGGGGCAGCATACTGCTCACAGTGAAATTTCATAATTAATGTTTTATTTGTTACAGTGAAAGAAGAGCTCCATCAAACTCCAGCTGGCTTCCTAGTTGTCTTTTTTCCAATTTGAGCACAGCCGGCAAACAAAACAGTTTGCTAAAACAATAGGAAGATCTCAAAATTCAAATGGTTAATTCTTCTAAGTCAGCTTAGGCAGAAACCATGTAATCAGGGCAATTCATGTAACTTAATATAAAACTATGCCTTGAAATTAAAACAACTTCCTCTAACTAACAATAGCACTGTCTACATAGAGCAATGCTAACAATAATTTTCATAAATACACACATTGGTTTTTCAAGTGAATTCTCTTCTTCTGCTTAGCCACACGGTCTAAACCTAACATTCACAGGAGATGCCCGTGTCTACTGTACATGGCACCATCCAAATAACAAATACAGCATGTCATATGTGTCATGACTATTATAACAGTACTCCCTCCCAGGGGAAGGAGGCACTATACAGAACCATGTTCTATTGTACTTGCCCACTGGCCAAAACTGGAGATTCTTGGTTTTTCATTTCCTGTGCAATTATTATAATTATATCAGTATAGATATAGTGCATCCCTGAATATAATCTTGTGAGTAAAGGATCCAGTGCTGAAAGCAAATTAAATGATAGTCTGGGTAGCATCAAGATACAGTTAATAAAAACAGGTTAGACAAGGATCCTCCCAACATTGTGTTCTGGCTAAAGAAGCAATGTGAGGCAGTAGCTGACAGATGCTAGTTGTATTATCTAGAAGAAACAATGCCAAAAACAGAAATAAGAATAAACATTTCTGGAAGTCTTTCCTGGATTAGTGTGTGCTTGCAACTTAAAAATCCATGATAAACTCCTTTTATGCTCTCTCCTGTTTAACTACTCATAAGTCTTTCCAGGGTATAGACTGAATATAGATGGCTGACTAGGTGTGATCAGATTGTATTAAATCATAGTTTGCATGTAAGGTCAGTTTTGTATTAAATTTTTGTTTGCTCTTATTTAGTGTTCATGTTTGATTTTGTTTTACTAATATTATATTTCAAGAGCTGTGGTTTTTCCTGTTGCACAAAATTTTTCCTGGAAAAACTAACAAAGATTATATATGACTCTCACAAAAGGCTTCCTTGATCAAAATCTTTTCTTTGAATGAGTATATTGTTATCATTAAGTCTTAAATACCTCTGCTTGGAAAAAGAAAATACTTAATACAAATAGCTTATGGTATGTTTAGAAGAAGTGACATTTTGATTTATGTTCTTTGGCTAGTAAGATGGCTTAGTGTGGAAAGGTACGTGCCACTAGCCTGAGGACTCAAGTTTGATTCCAGAGCTTACATAGTGGAAGGCTCAGTTATTCAACTGCCCCAAGCTGTCCTCTGATCTGTACATATGTCACCCAACACAAATACATACATACGTACGTATTTACATACATAAATGTAAAGCTTGATTTACACTCTTATGCGTCTCTTTCTAGAAGTATTGTGGCTTGCACACAAGATTCCGAAAATCATATAATTTTTATTTATTTTATTTTTACATTTTGCAAAATATAGCCAGTAAGGTTGAGAAGACCAAATACTGACTAGTAAGGCTGGAAATCACTGGACTCAGCTTCTAGCTGAGATCCTCTTTGTGAAAAATGCTGTTGCTGACAGTTGTTTTTATCCTAATGTGTAACCAGCCCCAGCTGCAGTGATGTCACGGATGTGGTATTCCACACTGGGATTCCTGAAAATCATAATCAGGAGCGATGCTATAGAATGATATCCTGAGAGTACCAAGTACACTCTCCTCCTGGGTAAAGGTTCCTATTAGAAGTCTTTCCGTATCTGTGTTATCTGTGGTGAAAGGAAGATAGCTCTTTCAGACTTGGAGAAAAACCTTTCAGGAGACTTGCCAAATATAATTATGTCATCCAAATTTCAAGGCCAAAGAGATCACAGAAGTCATGATTTTCAACGCTTCCTCTTACAGATAAAATTCAGGGTCCAAGGACTCTGCTGATAAACATACAGGTAGGACAAAAATGGACAAAACCCCCTCTTGCATTTAGTTGTTACTATAAATAGAACATACCCTTAAAAATGGTCTAAAGGCGAGTGAAGCGACAACAAAGGTGGTATACAGGCCTTTCTACTTAAAAACGTCTACTCAGTGCAACAACTAGAGAACAGGGGTGTTTTATTTTGAGCCTAAGAAATCTTATAAATCTATTAATAATTGTATAAATCTATTAATATATGAACATGTAAATCACAATTAAGTTTTAAAAACCAAACCAGGATTGTGGAGATAACTCAGTGTTAAGTACTCAAACAGCAAGTGTGAGGACCTGAGTTTGAATCCCCATAGCCCATGTAAACTGAGCATAGCAAGGTTTCTGTACTCCCAGCATTCTTATAAAAAGACAAGTAATAGAGACAAAAAAAAAAAAAACTGTAGACATTCGTGGACCAGGCTAACCAGACACACGTAGTAGAAAAAACAATGAAAGAGATTGCCTCAGACAGGTAAAAAGTGAAGATGGATGCCCAAACTTGTCCCCTGATCCCCATATGTGCCCTGTGGTACATGAAAACCTAAACACACACACATACACACACACACATGCGCGTGAGCATGCACAAAGTAATGGTTTAAAAAAATGAATCACCAGTGGGGCTCAACCTTCCCAATGCTGGGACCCTTTTATGGAGCCCCTCATGTTATGGGGATGCCCCCAACCATATAATTCTTTTGATGCTACCTCATAACAGTAATTTTGCTACTGTTTTGAATTATAATGTAAATATCTGATATGCAGGATATCTGATAGGCTGATGGAGAACTATTATACTACATAGACTTTCACAGTATATGTGATACATTATTAGAAAACGAGTTTAAAATGCAATAAATTAGCAGATGGCTATTCTTGTTTGTCAACTGGATTATCTGGAAGTAACTAAAACCCAAGAGTGTAGGGACACGCGTGTAAGGGATTTTTTATTAATTTGAAGTGGAAAGATCTACTCCTAGCCTAGATCTTTGAGGTATACCCACCCTCTTTTCCGGAGCTTGAGGCTGGAAGACACACCTTTAATATAGATCTTCTGTGCTGGGAAAACCCACCACTAATCTGGGCCACACCCTCTGTTTGAAGCCTATATAAGAACATCAAGACAGAAGCTTTTGTTCTTTGCCTACTTGCTCTTCCCTCACTACCAAGTCCATTCTTTTTTTATGTTTTTTAAATTTTTTAATTTTTTTATTAATTAGAGTTTATTCACTTTGTATCCCAGCTGTAGCCCCCTCCCAATCCCTCTTTCCCTCCCTTATCTGTTCCCATGACCTTTCCCAAATCCACTGATAGGGTAAGTCCTCCTCCCTTTCCATCTGACCCTAGCCTATCAGGTCTTATCATGACTGATTGCATCCTCCTCCTCTGTGGCTTGGTAAGGTTGATAACCGCCCCCCCCCCTCACAGGAGGTGGGGGGGATATGATCAGAGAACCTGCCACTGAGTTCATGTCAGAGACAGTCCCTGTTCAACTTACGAGGGTACCCTCTTGGACACTGAGCTGCCATGGGCTACATCTGAGCAGGGGTTCTAGGTTCTCTCCATGTATGTTACTTGGTTGAAGTATCACTCTCAGCAAAGATCCCTGGGCCCATATTTCTTGGTTCTGTTACTCTCCTTATGGAACTCCTGTCCCCTCCAGGTCTTTCTATTTCCCCCTTCTTTCATAAGATTTCCTGCACTCTGCCCAAAGTTTGGCTATGAGTCTCAGCATCTGCTTTGATACTTGCAGGGTAGAGTCTTTTAGAGGCCCTCTGTGATAGGCTCCTGTCCTGTTCCCTGTTTCTTCCTATGTCCATCCTGTTTGCCTATCTGAGTATGGATTGATCATCTTACCCAGGGTCCTCCTTCTTGCTTAGCTTTGTTAGGTGTACAGGTTTTAATATATTTATTTTGTATTATATGTCTAATATCTACTTATAAGTGAGTATATACCATGTGGGTCTTTCTCCTTCTGGGATACCTCACTCAGGATAATTTTTTTCTAGTTCCCACCATTTGCCTGCAAATTTCATGATTTTCTTGTTTTAAATTGCTGCATAGTGGGCTGGAGAGATGGCTCAGCAGTTAAGAGCACTGGCTGCTCTTTCAAAGGTCCTGAGTTCAATTCCCAGCAACCAGATGGTGGCTCACAACCATCTATAATGAGATCTGGTGCTCTGTTCTAGTATATATGTAATAAATAAATAAAATAAATCTTTTAAAAAAATTGCTACATAGTATTCCATTGTGTAAATGTACCACAATTCTGTATCCATTCTGTATCCATATCCTGTTGAGGGACATCTGTATAGCCAACATCAGACTAAGTGGGGAGAAACTTAAATCAATCCCACTGAAATCAGGGACAAGGCAAGGCTGCCCACTCTCTCCATGTCTCTTCAACATAGTACTTGAAGTCCTAGCTAGAGCAATAAGACAACTAAAGGAGGTCAAGGGGATACAAATCGGAAAGGAAGAAGTCAAAGTATCACTATTTGCAGATGAAATCATAGTATACATGAGTGGCCCCAAAATTTCAACTAGAGAACTCCTTCAGCTGATAAACACCTCCAGCAAAGTGATTGGATACAAAATTAACTCAAAAAAAAAAAAAAAACAACCCAGTAGCCCTCCTATATAAGAAAGACAAAAGAGCTGAGAAAAGAATTAGGGAAACCACACCCTTCACAATAGCCACTAATAACATAAAGCACCTTGGGGTGACTCTAACCAAGCAAGTGGAAGACCTGTTTGGAAAAAACTTCAAGTCTTTGAAGAAAGGAATTGAAGAAGATATCAGAAGATGGAAAGATCTCCCATGTTCATGGATCGGTAGGATTAACATAGTGAAAATGGCCCATTCTGCCAAAAGCTATCTACAGATTCAATGCAATTCCCATCAAAATACCTACACAATTCTTCACAGACCTTGAAAGAAAAATTCTCAAGTTCATATGAAAAAACAAAAACCCAAAATTGCTAAAACAATCCTGTACAACAACAGATCGTCTGGAGGTATCTCTATCCCTGATATCAAGCTGTACTACAAAGCAATAGTAATAAAAACTGCATGGTACTGACACAGAAACAGAGTGATGGATCAATGGAATAGAATAGAAGACTCAGAAATAAAACCACACACTTATGTATACTTGATGTTTTACAAAGAAGCCAAAACCGTATAATGAAAAAAAGATAGCATCTTCAACAAATGGTGCTGGTCTAACTCGATGTCTACATTTAGAAAAATGCAAATAGATCCATATTTATCACTTTGCACAAAAATAAAGTACAAGTGGATCAAAGACCTCAATATAAAACCAGATACTCTAAGTTACAAGAAAAAGTGGGGAAGAACCTTGAATTCATTAGTTCAGGAGACAACTTCCTGAACAGAATAACAACAGCACAGGCTCTAAGATCAACAATTAATAAATGGGACTTTATGAAACTGAAAAGCAAAGCAAATGACACTGTCATCAGAACAAAACGACAGCCTACAGAGTAGGAAAGGACCTTTACCAACCCTATATTTGACAGAGGGCTAATATCCAGAATATATAAAGAACTAAAAAAGTTAAAAGCAACAAATAAAGTAATCCAATTAAAAAATGGGGTACAGAGCTAAACAGAATTCTCAATAGAGTAATATTGAATGACAGAGAAACACATAAAGAAATGCTCAGTGGGAAATGCAAATCAAAAGGACCCTGAGATTTTACCTCACACTCATCATAATTGCTATGATCCAAAAATCAAGTGACAACACATGCTGGAGAGATGTGGACAAAGGGGAACCATTTCCTATTGCTGGTAGGAATGTAACCTTGTATAACTACTTTGGAAATCAAATCATTCTGACACTTTCTCTGACGAATAGTGCTCCCCCAAGATCCAGCTATACCACTCCTAGACATATATCCAAAATATGCTCAGGTACACAGCAAGTTCATTCTTTCACTGGCAATAGAGCTGACTTTTTCAATATTCCAGGATATGCTGAAGAGCAGCTGAGACATCCAGCCTCACGGACTGAACGACACTGGATTCTTGGCCCTTTGTTAATAGGCAGCTATTGTTGCAGTCCTGCCTGAACTACAGTCATTTATTAGAAATCCCCTTTATATGTTTGTGTACACATTACAAGTAATTGCATAATTTTACGCATAGAAAAGATTCATTTTTTTAAAGCTTAGAGCATTGGAGAAGTAGTTCAGCATCTAAGGGCACTGGTTGTTCTTCCAGAGGTTCAATTCCCAGCACCCACAAGGTGGCTCACAACTATCAGTAACCTCAGTTCCAGGGGTCCATTGTCTTCTTCTGAGTCACAAGGTGTACATAAGTACATATAGGCATAAGCATTCATACTCAAAGGATAAAATAAATTTTTTTATGTTTAGAAATCTATGCAGGGAGTTCAAAGGCACCCCAAAAACTGGGTTTAGAAGGATTTTGTGCCCCAGGAAAAATCTTTGATAAAGGAGGCTAGGTATATTCCCATCAATTCAACAAGTAACATAAGCAGATGATGAATAATAAATTTATTTGTACAGTTCATCATTAGTTAGTCCATCATTATGTCTAATTTTGAGGCTTTGAAAAGGAGACATGACAAAGATCAGAGAGTGATGTGAAATATTCTTCAATACCAGTATGCTTAATTATTTCTCCCTAATTGGGGCTCATATTCAACGTGCTATTTGAAGATTACTCATCTTCCAAATTACATATAACGTTTTCCTCCCTCAGAACTTTGTAACATTTCTAAACATCTACATATTCCTCTAAATTGAGTAGACAAGATACTGCCCATCTGATAGCAACGGGATCCTGACAATCATAGGCAGTGATATTAAAAAAAAAACTGGGAAGGAGAGGACACAAAAGAACAGAAACTGACCTCCTCTAATGACTGAAGGAGAACTGTACTGTGAATACATGCCCATCAGCTATTTTTCACCTCATTATTTAGAGATATTTTATTAGTCCGGCAATCAAATCCATGTAGATAATGCCTTGCACATTTTGTGCAATACACTAGCCCTACACAAACAGGAAAATGTAATCTTTCTAGATCAATACAGTTTCTGTATACAGTATATTTTCTGTATAATGTCAACTCAACAGAAAACTGAGACACTCTTCTACAAATTTGACAGCACAGCTCATTTCCAAAACTTCAAATTATATATGTGTGCATGTACCCACATGTGTATGTGTGTAAAAATATCAGTAACAGCAGTTGGCTATGTATCAATGGCAACAACAAATTTTCCAGGTTCTGCAGTCACCTGATGAAAATTACAGAAACATCCAACATCCTCTGTTAAAAACAAAAACAAAAACAAAAACCAAATCCCAGTAAACATGAAGATTTGTTATGATTTTGGTACCTGACACCACATCAGGTAACTCCTAACAGTTCTGGTGCTGTCCGCAATTTAACCACAGTGTGAATCACTCCCAAAACTGACAATGATCTGGACGGTTGAGCCACACCACTGAGTTTAGCAATGACAAGTCAATATCAGATCATAATATTGTTCTAGTAAATGAATGTCTTCTTGGGACTTCAGCAAGAAATTCCACAGGCTGGAAACTTAACCCTGGAACATATAATACAAAAGGCAAAAATTTTCTGACAAGGCCAGAACTTAGGTCTGGGAGGTTCTAATGACCAATCTGATAACTTTAAAAAATTTGAAAATTCTCTACTTTCCAGATATATTCATCTATCCAAATACTTCTCTGAAGAGTGATAACTGACTGTTGTCTCCAGCTGTTCCAAGTCCCTTACCAAATCCCTCCTTCAGCAAGACCCCAAAATGTGTACTGTCTGCCAAAAGCCTGGCAAAAAGACTAGACAGCAATACATAGGATACTGCCCTGGGCAGAAGCAAGTTTTATAAGCTTTGTAGATCCTGCAAAGGAGTTGTATTAAAGAATAAAATTCTGAGCATCTCAGCCAGGTGGTGTGTCATACTCCTGTTATCCCAGCACACAGGAAAGCAGAGGCAGGCAAACCTCTGTGAGTTTGAGGCCAGCCTCGTCTACAAAGTGAGTCGATGACGGCCAAGGTTACATAGAGAAATCCTGTCTCAGAAAAACAAACAAACAAAACAGAAACAAAAAAATGAAAAAAAAAAAAAACAAAGAAATCTGAGCATCTCATACCTAAGAGGGAGGGAGAAAGGGAGAAAGAAAATAAAGAGAAGACAGGAGAAGAAACTGACCCTGAAAAGGAAGAAAGGCAAATAGATTTGCCTAGGAACAGGAATGGGTTTCCACAAAAGGACATGAGAATGGTGGATGGAGGGGGAAGAGACCATATAAGTTCTGGACAAGAAGCACATAGACGTCTATCTACACACAGTGCCATTGGTACTAAATGACGGCATTTCTAGAGTTTCCCTGAAAATATATTGTTTAAAAGCATATGATAAATATGTGATAAATGCATGAAAGGGATATTTTTCACTTTCAGCTTACACTTTTAATTCGGCCATTTGTCACCATATTTCCAGTATTTCCCTTCAGGCTGAACTTGTTAAGAATGTGGGGAAGCAGCTTTGGTGGTTTGAATGAGAATTCTCTCCCCACTCCCACCATGGGCTCACATATTTGAATGTTTAGGAAGGATTAGGAAGTATTGTCTTGTTGGAGGAAGTATTGCCTTGTTTGAGAAGGTCTATCACTGGGGGGTGGGTTTTAAGGTTTGAAAATCCCATGCAAGGCCTAGGCTCTCTCTGCTGCCTGCTGCCTGTGAATCAGGATATAAGCTCTCAGCTACTGCTCCATCACATTACAGTGCTGCCTGCTATAATCACGGACTCATGCTCTGAAACTGTAAACAAGCCTCCAATTAAATGCTTTTCTTTTATAAGTTACCTTGGTCATGCTGTCTCTTCACAGCAGTAGAACAGTAACTAAGACAGCACCTAAGCATACTCCTCATTCAGGAAAGTATGAGAGCTATGTGTAGCGGGCGGGAACCATCAAGGACTCTGGGAACAAGAATGTTCCAACTTTCATTAACTTTTACTACTAAATCCTTGTCATTCACCTTGTAAGGATAATTACAGAGTCTTTTCCATCACCAAAGGGGAGTCATGGGTAGAAGCATGCAAAACAACATTCAAATATTAAATACAATGCTAGTTCTGGTCTATAATCTCCTATCCATTATAGAAAAATTTAAAACAAAAAAAATTTCTTAACCTATTTGGCAGTAAATTATAACCCATGGGAAGAAGAAACCGAGCTCCCATGTAAAATATCAAACTGTTCGCAGGGGATCTGCTTTTCAGGAAGTAGAGCAAAAATGTCCCTTTTACTCAAATGTGGGCAGTGAATGTGACTTCCTCAAATTATACAATGTGAATAAGAGAGAGAGTAAGTTTGTGACAGAGAAACTCTTCCCAGAGTATCAAGGTTATCAATAGTGATGTCATGTTGAAAGCTTTTCTTAATGGTATTTCTGTTGTGTTCCCATACCTCTTCAGTAAAATCTAGTAGCTCTAAGCTAATTATGAAAAAAATTAAAAATTAAAAAAAAATTTCAACTTAATGTTCTATACCTGACTATCAAGGCCATCCAAGACAAGAAACATTGCTAAAAACTGTAATAACCAACCAGTGACTATATAGGTGTGACAACCAATGTCATGATGTGTCCTGACTACACCCTGGAAAAGATATCGTGTCATATCTGTGTAGGTCAGAGGACAACCTGTGGGTTATCTCCTCCCACAATGTGAGTCATAGGAACTTAACTCAGGACAGGAAGGATGGTGGCAAGCTTCTTTACCCATGAGCCATCTTGCTTGCTTAACAAATGCACATATAAGACACTAATATGTAAAAGTACACACAGAACATGTGAGAACTCTACATTTCTTTGCAAGTTTCCCATAAACTTTTAATATATATCTACTTAAAACAACAACAATAACCAAAATTGGGGCTGGAGAGATGGCTCAGCAGTTAAAAGCACTGATTGCTCTTCCCAAGCATACAAGTTCAATCCCCACCACCGACATGACAGCTCACAACTGCTTATAACTCCTGTTCCAGGGGATCTGACACCCTCACAGACATATATGCAGTCAAGACATCAATGTACAAAAAATAAAATATATATAAAAGACAACCAAAATTTCCATGAAGCTATTTCTATTTAACACATATTCATTTGGCAGGTTTTGCTATGAAAATTTAATAACCAATAATAATAATATATTATAACTTCCTCAAATACTCTAGCTTCCATGCAATACTCATCTTACAGATAGATATGTTTAGAAATGATTAAATTTCTGAAAACTGCTGAATTCTGAAAATACTTAGCTCTAACTATTTCAGCTATACATTGCTGGTACAAGCAATAATAGTCATGATTGCATTTAAATTGTGCAGTAACTTTAACAGACACTTCCAGTTTAGCCGAAACATCTAACAAAGGTAGATAATAGTATTTACTGTTTACTACAAAAGGTAAACTCTTTAAGTTTGTGATAGAGAAAAGAAGCTGTCGCCTGCCTAAGCCAGTGGAAGCCCAAGTCCAGGAACTTCTTGGGAAAGGACTAGAGTCTGAGAGCACTGGAGGGGGATGGGCATTCTTCTCGACCCTCAAATGCCTCTCTTTCTGCAAAGGGCTACACTAATGAAAGGTCACAAGGACCTTCCAAAGCAGGAGTCTCCCAGCCTCTGGCCTAAGGGTTATAAGGCTTGGGATTTTCCCAGGTGAGTGCTGGGGCTTGAACCCAGGTCCTCTGGAAGAGTAGTCAGTGCTCTTAACTACTAAGCCTCTCTAGCCCCCAAGGCTGGGATTATAACACAAATTTATTTGTCTGACCCAATTGTTCTCCTTCGTTCTATCCTGATGTTCTGCCAAGGATAAAATGGACTCAGTGACTACAATATCAACCTGAAGAATGATTTTTGAAAAATTTGACACATTACTTTTATCTGTAAATCAAGAAACATCAAAAACCACCGATTAAGGCATAATGATTTACATGAGGTGCTGGCAAGGTCAACTAATCACAAAGTTCTTTGATTCAAAATTATTTTAAAGTATGAAATTTTTAGGTCCTAAACTCTTTACCTTGATTTTAAGCATAACAGAACATTCTGTGTGCTGGACAGCTTATTTGGAGATTGGTTCCTTTTTGAAGGAGCAGATTGTTGCACTCTACCAGTAGGAAAGCAAGATTAAAGATAGCACATACTTTTCCCTCTGATGCAAAAGCTCCTCTACATACAAAGAATTATTTTAAAATATAGTTGGGTTTTTTTTCCATATCATACTTGGAAGTTTCTCCATTGAGTTGAGTATGTATTACTGGGGGAGGGAAACAAAGATTAAAAGCTAGAAAGCTGAAAATCTAGAAATTTAGTTTATGCCATCTTTTCCTGATATTCATGGGAGGTGCATTTTAGCTCTATCTTCCTCTCCTTGGGTTAGCTCTGTCTGTATGACTAACAATGTCGCTTGAATGCAAAGACTGTCAGTTGGCTCACCTTTCTCAGGATGCCTACAGACACAGTGTGTTATACTCTTTCCTGAGATGCCCCATCCACTGGTGGTGACTGCAAACCCCGGAAAGTCTGGAGGAGTGCCACCAGTTCCAGCACTGGCCGAGTTCACTCAGGATACAGGCTTCGTTTGGATGAGACCACATTCCTTCTGAGCTCTTCCCAGGCCTACAGCAAGCTACCATTTCATATTTTGCTTTTCTCTTTCCTGAGTCAGCAAGTGTTTGGCAGCCAAGGCAAGCCTGCTTTTCCAATTGTGTGTCTATAAGGAGTGGAAGCTGCTTCTACTGGTATGGTTCACATCTGACCTCTGTTATTTTGATTGTCACAACAAGCAGTCTTTTCAAAGCTTTACACATGAACAGAGTCCCAGAATAAGTGAAGTCCTTCCCTGACTCCCAGGACTGGCAAGGAAACTGTGCTCTTTTTTTCCTTTCTTTCTAATTTTTTTAAAAATATAATTATATCACTGTCCACTTTCTCTTTCTGCCTCCAACCCTTCAAATGAATTATTTTGTTCTGTATAAAATTCATGACCTCTATTTTATTAATTGTTATTGTAAGTGATACATATATGTGTTATGAATAATATATATTCATAAATATAAAAACACAGCCCATTCTGTCCATATAATGTTATTCATATGTATATGATTTCATGGCTGACCACTTGGTATTATAACCAATTTGGATGTTCTTCTCTGGGAAAGAATATTTCTCCCACTGTTAGCATTCCTTAGTTACATATATATGTGTGTGTGTCTCTGTGCATATATATATTTGCACAGAGACTATTAGAGAAAAACCACAAGTCATCAAAGTACAGAGAACAAGTAAGCAGTGACGATGTGGCACCAAGCTTCAACTGATACATCTACAACACGACTCCTACATCAAAGGCTCAGAGATTATCTTGGATGAGGAGCAGGAATGACCATAAAAGCCTGAGGAGCAAGGAAGTTGCTGTGAGATTGTCTCATAGCAGTATCAGGGAAGCTATACCCATGAAGTCTCATCAACATGACCTAACAAGATTGCCTAAACAAGGACTGAACAAGGACAACAACAGACATGCTGAACGGGAGATGCAAAGCTTATGGACCTCATGTGCTTCTTTACTGTATTCAGTATGCTAGGCGAGGCTGCCAGTCATGGAGGAGGGAGAATGTTATCTGGTGCCATCAGGAGCTGAGTGCAGAGGACGGGAATGCTTTGGTTCTTTATGGCCTTCACATTCTACATTTTATCAAACCTTCCCTCCTTTAACATTGATCAATTGATTATAATTTGTTTATACGACATAGTATTTAACCCATTACCCAGAAAAAAGAATGAAAATATCCTTGGCTTTAGAAAGGCAATCAAATTCATATTGACTGTTGTTGGCATACATCCTCATACATTTTACACATGCCTGGAAGGAGAGCAACTTTCACAGCATTCCTAGCACAGCTGGCTGACTCTTATTAATTCATTAAATCTTGTTTCTTTTTTATTAATTTTTTACTTCTAATAATTTATTCACTTTACATCCCGATTATAGACCCCTCCCTCATTTAAGAGGTTGTTGCTGTTACCATAAAGAGGCTCCCCTGTCCTTTAAGAGCACAGCTGTAACGTTCTGTTCATGTCAGCCTAGTAGAGAGCAAGTTTTCTCCTCCCACCTCTACCAAGTTGAATCTGCTGCTTTCCTGTGAAGCTCTCTGGTCACAAGATCCCACCTGCCACTTCCACAGCTGATTCAAGTCTTCTAAGTTGTAAAGAACTAGTCTTTTTGCTCAGGTGATTTTAGTAGCTACACTCCAAATCTCATCTAACCTACAATTTTTTCCCTCCATGCTCTGGTCCTGTTCATGCCTAGGAGCTTGTTGGGAAGGCAGCCTTGTCAGCACTCTCATTCCATTGTGAGTCCGTCCAGGAGGGAGGAGTGTGTTGGGAGACAAAGATAGGTCTCACCTGTTAGATAAGACTGTGATCTGGGGCTTCTGCCTGGCTGGCAGCCAGGCATCCTTGGCCTGCTCTTCCTGGGGTTTTGGAAATGCCTCTCGCATCATGGCAAATATCTTTCCCACAGCTACCTTACTGAGCCATGATCAGTAAGAGAATCCAAGAGAATTCCCTGCCTTCCTCCTCCATGCTGAGGGCAAGCCAAGTTATCAGATTCACCTCCCTCTTCCATGGGGACCTATTTTCAAGCTGACCCAGTCTGTCCCTTCATCAAAGTCAGATCTCAGCCAGTCCACTTTGAAAACACCACACTCTCAGAGCAGCAGCTCTTCCCCGGCCTGTACCCTCGATGCCTTATCGACCTACCATGGTATTCCCCATCTCCATGAAACACAGTAAAATGCATTCCCAGAATGGATGCAAACCCTTCCTTCCACTCTATTAAATGGCGAGACATGCAGCCCCTTTCTGCAGTGATGGGGACCACAAAGCACTATGACAACTCTCCTCAAGCAAGCCTTCCTACTTGAACTTGAAACTCCAAACACTGGGCCTTCTCTTTGGTGCCCAGGGAGAGATGCTGGGTTAAGACTGGTGGAACAAGTTCTGAGGTGTCCTTTCTGCATAGGTAGTGAGTTGGCATCTCAATTTAGAAAGCCAAGGAACTTGACACCTACTGCTTTGTTCTTTGGTGCCTCAGCCGAAACTGAGACTGAGATCCTGTTACTCTTGTTTGTGGTCAGTCACCCCTATTAAGGTGTGAGTCCCTAGAGGCAGGAAGCATGGCTATTTGATTCACAGATATATCAGCAGAGCCCAGCAGGAAGCCCTGCACTGGCTGCCAATGGCTACTTTAGAAAACGTTCTTGAATATATAATAAAATATAGAGATACCATCATTTAACTGAAGAGTTTTTAAAAGACAACATGAGACTTTTATATCTATCAGTACAATTTCTAATCTTACTGTAAGGTAACTTCTCTTCAAAGAAGCTCCCACAAAACCTTAGTCTAAATCTTAGAGCTAAAGCCTTTATTTACACCCACCGGCCCACCCTCCCTGCGGGTTGCCGGAGGCAGAGACAGCAAATGCTTACACAAGAGTTAACAGATTGGATGCTGGCTGGTGATGCTAATAGCAATTCTTTGTCTAGACATGCAATACCCATTCTGCTGACACGCACTTTTGGAGAGCTTTTGCAGGATGTGAAACTGACATCCAGATTCCTGGCATTTAGCAACAAACCTGGACCCCTGCAAAGAAAACTCTCCCAATGAGCCCTGACTCCAGGCTTTACCCTTATTCTAACATCGCTGCAGCTGATGCCACTTGACCCTTCACATAGGATGGAGGAGACAAAGACTGCAAAAAAGCAAACTTCCCCAGACTCACTCCATGACAAACTGACCCAAGTGCTCCAGGGGAGGGTGCAGACAAGAGCTTACCTAGCAAAATGGCCTAGACAACACTCCCATGCAAAAATTCTTCTGTCCACAGATAAAGCACTGAGGGAGGAAGAAGTAGTTCAGAGTACAGCCCCTGGACCTGGGAAGAACAGGAAGCAGGGTTAGCATGCCTCACCTCACAAGTTCCTGCCTGCCTTCCGCAGTCAGCCTCATCATACACTTCATTCCCAATTCTGTTCTGCAAACATTCAGTTGAGCCAATGACTACAGAAAAATTGCCTCCTGGTAGCAATTGACAATTAAAAGTGAGTTTTTAAAAGTTAACGCAAAAAAAACAAGACCATGAAGTGAAAGAGCAGGAGGGAAAGGCCATTATAATATAAAAAGTAAGTAAGTTTTAAAATAGTAAACATTTTAGTTGGATAAGAAGGAAGGCCTTTCAGACACAAATATGTGAGCTTGGATATTTTGCAACAGAAATTTGGCCCTTAGAGAATGTCCCACACACTAATGTTCATGAGAGAAAGGGGTCAATAACCAGACTGTAGTAAGGGCCGCAGCACTACCAGTTCACTCTTTGTGTTTTATCATCCAATCTTCTGTGTATTCTTGTTTCCTTTCCAGTCAGGGCGTAGCATTGTGGCTATACTTCAACATGGATCAGACAAGTCTATGGAAATAGTCTGGTTTTAAGATAGTGTATGCTTTTCTTGTTCTGGCAAATATGAAACTAAGAGAATAAGCCTGCTTCCAGGAAGCCAACTCTGGAGCGACATTTGGAGTGCTCTACCATAAGCACTTGGGCAAAAGTGCCCTGCCTAGTAACAAACAATCCTTAGAGAAAATTCTGTGAATATTCTCAATAAAATGGGGCAGTGTAGCTACTAGGCATCAGAGTATAGAGCTGAACTGGTTAGTTTTTGTCAATTTGACACAAGCTAGAATTATCTTGGAAGATGAATTTTAATGGACAGAATGTATCTGTGAAACTGCCTGTAGGCATGTCTGTAGGGCATGAATGATGTAGGTGGGTGCCTGACTGGGTGCCTGGTTGTATACAAAAGCAGGTTGAGCAAGTCCTGTGGAGCAAACATGTTAGCAACATTCCTCCATGTCCACTGCCTCGCTTCTCTTCCAGGTCCTGATTTGAGTTTCTGCCCTGTATTTGAGTTTCTGTCCTTCCTCCTCAGAGTGCTCTTGCTTTATCACAGCGATAGAAAGCAAATAGTACAATGGTGAGGTTTTTGATATCATGACATACAATATCTCGTATCACTAAAGTTAGGTGGCTGCTACATTACGTTTCTCAGCATCTCGTGTTGTTTCAAAATATCATCATATTATACCCAAAGAAAGAAGATTAAAATGGGAGTTTGGCTCAAAGCTAATACAAGCGAATATACCTTTCTGGTTTTACCTTCTCATAGTATTTTCTCAGGGCAGAGCAAAACTAAGACCTGATTTCCCATAATAAAAGGTTCTCTTTGGCCGCTACTCCTGCCCATCACTGTAATTTTTTTTATTAAGTCACTATTTAAAAAAAAACAAAGTTCCGAAACTAGGCATGGTAGTTCATGCTTGTAATCACAGGACTGTGCAACTGAAGCAGAAAGCTTGAGAGCTCATGGCCAAATTAGACTACACAGCAAGACTGTCTAAAAAGAAAACAATAGCAGTGCCATGGCTTGGAGGGAAGCCACTTGCTGCACAAGCCTGGTGACCTGATTTTGATCCCTGGGTCCCACTTTAGGGCAGAAGGAAAGAACGAACTTCACACAACTGTCCTCTGACTCCCACACATGTGCTGTGGCATGCACATGACCACAGTCACACACTGTGCACATGTATGCATGTATGCACATGCAATAAGAATGGTAATGGCAATAACAACAATAACAATAATAATAATAATAATAATAATAATAATAATAATAATAAAAGGAAACAGACAAAATAGCCCAAAGGTAAGCAGGAGGGGAAAGAATGAATCGGAGGAGAAAACTGCAGATGGATAAAAATGAAGTCCACTTCTCTGTTTTCTCTTTTAATTTCTTTAATTTTTATTTTTTTTACCATTTATTCACTTTATATCCTGACTGTAGACCCCTCCCTCATCTCCTCCGGTTTTCTCCTTCCCTCTGTCATTCCCTCTCCCCCATCCCTTTCCTCTAGTCCACTGAAAGGGGGAGTCCTCCTCCCCTACTATCGGACCCCAGCCTATCAGGTCCCATCAGGCTTGCCTGGATCCTCTTCCTCTATGGGCTGGCTAAGTCGCCCTACCAGGGGAAAGTGATCAAGGAGCTGGCAACCAAGTTCATGTCAGACTGTCTCTTCTCCACTTACTAGGGAACTCATTTGGAGACTTAGCTGTCTTATGGGCTACATCTGAGCAGGGAGTCTAGGTCCTCTCCATTCATGGTCCTTGGTTGGCATATCAGTCTCTACAGGGGGCTCTGAGCCCAGAATTTTTGGCTTTGTTGTTCTCTTTTTGGAGCTCCTTTCCCTTCTGGGTCTTTCTATCCACAACCCCCCCCCCCTTCTTCCATAAGACTCACATTTTGTTTTTTAAAAAAATGCCCACAAGGTGGTTTTGAAGCCCGGATAATGCCATGTTGCCAGTTGGCACAGACTGTCTCTTCTTCATCAGAAGTGTAAGTAATCACTTTAACAATTACCAAAACCAAAAGTATGTGGTTGGCAAAATCATTAGAGAAAAAGGGATGGTGTGTTATATAATCAGTCTTTAACAGAGCAAATAAAATGACCTGATAGTTAAGGCTGACCAAGTTACTTGTAATTACAACAACAACAACAACAAAAATATCACAGCACATTTTCTTTAAAGGACACTGATATCACTAGATGCTCTATTTAATGCCACCCACAAAATTATAAAATACTCATAGAAGACAATGCGTATTTTAAGTAATACTTACAATAGTGGTATAATTGTAAGCCTCATGAAGCATCTTCCACTTGGACCTGTGCTTAATCACAGAGTGTATGATACTAAGTCATCTCAGATGCTGGGTAGACATAGTGCTTGCTAACAATCCACACACTCCCTAAATCTTGCAGCATCCTTTGCTCTTTGGTTAAAATCATGTGACAAATTCTGTCAATGAATATAAGCCAGTCTATGCCATCTCCAGGTAGCAGTACTTAAGAGCTTGTGTACAGTGTTCACTCTCTCTCCTCCTTTCTTCTCATGCTTCTGCAACATTGAAGCCACATGTGTCAGATGACCCAATGCCATTGAAAAGAAACCTGTTGACTCACACTGGACATAAATGAAGAAACTTCTTTGTGGTGCTATTTCACTGGCTGATGTTGCAGCAATAGAATTAGTCACCTGGGCCTATCCTAATTCATTTGCAGTGGCATAAAACTTAAGCAGCAAACACTAGGCTTTTTTTTT
>CM053743.1:90684142-90723181 GCA_028658305.1 Pachyuromys duprasi | reverse complement strand
GAACTCGGGTTCTTCCCAGATCTGCCCGCGGACTCACACACTGACTGAGATTTTGCTGGCGGAGCGTTCGGCTTGTGCCCTGGCAATGTGCGGACTGGTCAAAATGGTCCCCCAATCCACTCAGTCTGGTGTGGTTCCGATGATCGGACCGAACCTGCAGCACACCCGCAGGTCGAAGCAGAACCCGGGTGCAGTGTGCGCTCGTAGGGCGCAGTTCAGTGAAAACGGCACCTGCTTCCTCCTGAGACTGCCCACGAGACTGTGCGATCCAGTCTATTATGGCGGGTGCGGGCGCCCAGCACAGCTGCTCATCCAGACCAGAGCTGTGCGCCGCTGGTCACAGGGAAATTTCTCCAGGTAATAACTGGGTGTCCCTAGGGTTTTCCCACTTGATTTTCTCACCGTAGGAGTTCTGCTCACCTGGCACTCACAATGCTGGCGTTTTAGGTCCCAGAGTTCAGTCTCCTGGTAGCTGCGTTGTTTCTGCTCTCCTACTCCTCAGACACAGTGTTCTCTCGTGGCAGCCATCTTGGATCTCCAACACTAGGCTTTTAAAAATACTACTGGATCTGAGTAATATTTTCCTTTGATTTTTTTCGGTTTTAATTTTCTTGCTCGTTTTAATTCATCTAAAGCTGCATGTTGACTTTCAAAGTGTACCTCCCAAAATAAGCATCATTAGATCACCAGCCTCATCAACATCACAGTCTTTATGATTGTCATGGGATTGATTCAAAATGTAAATTCCAAGCTAAGAGTAGTAGTTTAGACCTGAAATTCAAGGGATGGAAAGCTAAGGCGGGGGCTCACCCATGAGTTGGCCATCAACTTAGACCAAGAGTAAGAATCTGTTTTAAAAAAAAAAAAAAAGGATAATGGGGGGTAGAGAGGGTAAATCCCTTAGTCTAATATGAAGCTTGCTAAGTCAGAAACCCTGAAAACAGATCCTAAAATTCTATACTTTGAGTACCCAAGCTTGAGTACTGCTGAGCTATGATAACTTTTCTCTGAACCCACCTAAATGTAATTACTTCCTTCATCTTCCCTCTACTTCTCTTTGGTGCTCTTTTCAGCTTCACAGCTCCCTTTCTTGGTGCTCTGGGACCCTCAGTCTCCGAGGGTAAGAACACCTTTCTGCGTTTCCCCTCCACTAAGCAGCCTTCTTTCCCTAAAGCTTCCTACCGTCTGCAGCCCTGTTGCCCCATGTCTCCCACTTTCTTTCCAATATGATCAGTGCATAAGCCAGGACCCTGTCCTCTGATTTGGGGGTGATACTCAGAACAGGACAAGAAGCCAAGGAGGCCTCCTGGGTGCATTGTAATGTATACTGGGGGGAGGAGAATATACAATTAATTCATTTCTCTTTCATAATCAGCCCTGTCTGTGCCTGCAGTGTCTCCAGGTTGCTGTTGTTTAACTTTCTTTCTGTTTTTCTCTTTACATATACATATTCCATCTCTCTCAGCACTTCTTAGAAAACTGTTGAGTTGACTGAAGCCACCAGGTGCTGTTTTTTGTGCTCCTCAGAGCAAGTTTGAACAAATGTGTACATGACAACATTTTGCCTCTTGGGTTCTTAGGAGTCCTTGGCCCATATTTACATATTTTTCCTTGATAAGAAATGGAGTAGCACTCTTCCTAATTTTCTGAGAAAGCGCCAGATTGATTTCCAAAGTGGTTGTACATGTTTACATTCCCACCAGCAATGGAGGAGGGTTCCCCTTTCTCCACATCCTCTCCAGCATGTGTTGTCACTTGAGTTTTTGATCTTAGCCATTCTGATGGGTGTAAGGTGAAATCTCAGGGTCATTTTGATCTCCATCTACCTGTTAACTAAGGACATTGAGCATTTCTTTAAGTTTTTCTCTGCCATTTCATATTCCTCTATTGAGAATTCTCTTTTTAGCTCTGCACTCCATTTTTTTAAATGGATTACTTGGTTTGCCGTTTGTTTAACTTTTGACTTCTTTATGTATTCCAGATATTAGCCCTCTGTTAGATATAGGGTTGGTGAAGATCCTTTCCCAGTCTGTAGGCTGTCATTTTGTTCTGATGACAGTGTCCTTTGCTTTACAGAAGCTTTTCAGTTTTATGAGGTCCCATTTATTGATTGTTGATCTTAGAGCTGAGCTGTTGGTGTTCTGTTCAGAAAGTTGTCTCCTGTGCCAATGAGTTCAAGGATCTTCCCCAATTTTTCTTCTAGCAGGTTTAGTGTGTCTGGTGTTATGTTGAGGTCTTTGATCCACTTGGAGTTTAATTTTGTGCAGGGTGATAAATATGGATCTATTTGCATTTTTTCACATGTAGACATCCAGTTAGACCAGCACTGTTTGTTCTCTTTTTTCCATTGTGTGGTTTTGGCTTTTTGTCAAAAATCAAGTATCTGTAGGTGTGTGGGTTTATTTCTGGGTCTTCTATTCTATTCCATTGATCCATCATTATGTTTCTGTGTCAGTACCATGCAGTTTTTATTACTGTTGTTCTATAGTACAGCTTGAGATCAAGAATGGAGATACCTCCAGAAGCTCTTTTATTATACAGGATTGTTTTAGCAATTCTAAGTTTTTTGTTTTTCCATATGAAATTGAGAATTTTTATGTTAAGTTCTGTAAAGAATTGTGTTGGAGATAAGAAGGAGGACCCTTAGGGAAGTTGCTCAATCCTCACTCAGAAAGAAAATGGGATAGACATGGGAAGTGGGAAAATACAGGGAACAGGACAGGAGCCTACCACAGAGGGCCTCTGAAAGACTCTACCCAGCAGGATATCAAAATAGATGCTGAGACTCATAACCAAACTTTAGACAGAGTGCAGTGAATCTTATGAAAGAAGGGGGAGATAGAAAGACCTGGAGGCGATAGGAGCTCCACAAGGAGAGCAACAGAACCAAAAAGTCTGGGCCCAACGGTCTTTTCTGCGAATGATACTCTAACCAAGGACCGTGCATGACGATAACATAGACCCCTTGCTCAGACATAGCTCATGGCAGCTCAACCTCCAAGTGGTTTTCCTAGTAAGGAGAGCAGGGGCTTTCTCTGACATGAACTCAGTGGCTTGCTCTCTGATCACCTCTCCCTTTGAGGAGTGCAGCTGTACCAGGACACAGAGGAAGACAATGCAGACAGTCCTGATGAGACCTGATAGGCTAGGGTCAGATGGAAGGGGAGGAGGACCTCCCCTATCAGTGGACTGAGGGAGGGACATGGGAGGAGAAAAGGGACGGAGGCCGGAATTGGAAGGGGATAAGGGAGGAAGCTACAGGGGGAATACAAAGTCAATAAATTGTAATAATCAAAACATAAATTTCAAAAATTTCAAAAAAAATAAGAAAGAAAAGAAAGAAAGAAATGGAGTGACCCAGAGTCTATTCAGCTCTCACATGTCCTCAGGTATTCCTGGGGTGCCTTGAATATAATCTGGGCCTGTCACTACTTTGACTAATAGAATACGGCACAAGAAGGTGAAGAAAAGGTGATGCTGTGACTTCCCTAAGCTTAACTTTCAAGAAAACTGACAGTTTTTATATTCTGTTTGTTTGAAATCCAGCCATAATGTGTGAGGAAACATAAATTACTGTAAAGGAAGGCATAGAGCCTTGCTAGGTGAAATCAAGAACCCCACTGACAGCCTTAGCTGGGCTACCAGATACAGCCAGTATTGTGTTCACTATCAAGCATGCAATGTTGTTGGCCCTGGCCCAGTAGGGCTCCAAGGTAGTCGAAGCTCCCATGCTTCATGTGAAGCAGAACAACCCAATGGAATTCATACAGCTCACAGAATTAGCAAACACACATAATAAAACCGTTGTTGCCTTAAGCCAAATTTGAAGGGAAAAGGGAATATAAGAAGTAGTAAAGAATCAAAACCTTCAATTTTCATTGTTTTTTGAAAAATGTTATCAAAGTGAAATTTCAGTATGCCATATTTACCAAACTTTCTGCCTGGTTTGTGGCTTGTTACAGTGGTATTTTCCTAATATTTACCTATCCTTTGACCTAGATAAATCAATAAACATAACTTGATTCTATACCCCAGCTCTAGAAGCTTATAATCATTTCACTAGCAACTAGTAGATAGGTTTCAAGTGGATGCCTGAGTCTATCTGCTACTATCATGCTGGGTGTACAGAAAGAAGAAAAAAATGAAAGGCAGAAGTCCATAATCCTCTCCATGGGTTTCAATAGACTTTAGTTGAGGGAGGAGTCAGACTTTGTACTCTAAATAAAAATGTTCCTTTCCACATCAAACAAGATTAGAAATGGTTATCAGATAGTGTAAGCCTCAAAGGAATTATCCTAGTTGCAAATTTCCTTTTGAAAAGCACACACTTGCAAAATAAAAAGTAAATACATATTTTAAGTGGCTGTATCTAATAACTAACTGACAGCTAAAGACTGACTTTCACAGATCTCCTACAGAAATGAGCAAAAAATTATTTAAAGCAAAGAGTTAAAAGCTAAGGATTCTTAATGTGAGTACATACCCAGAGGTTACAGCAAGCAAGGAAGCAGTCTTAGTAACATTCTGTATCTCAGAAACATGGCTTCTGGGCAGCTAGACTCCAAGTGTGAGTGACATGTCTTTGTCTCTTCATGTCCATAATCTAATTTAGTGCATGGTGTAGAAAAAGTATCTGGTATGTGGTTAACAAAGACATGATGGTCATGGTGAAGAAAGAAGAGGCCAATGCGAAAAGGAAGGAAAGAAAAGGAATACCTTCAAATACCCCTAGGAATAGACATTACCAAAGCAATTGGCTTACAAGCCTTGTTTGCACTCCTTGAGGCAAGTTAGCCCTGGGAGGCACCTCTTTTTCTTTACTTTTTTCACATTTCTTTTATTATTGTTTATTATTATTATTATTATTAGCATTTATTACAATTTATACAGTTTGTATCCCAGTTGTGGCACCCTCCCTCAGCTCCTCCCAATCCCACCCTCCCTTCCTCTTCTCCCCCTATGCCCCTCCCCTAGTCCAAGAGAAAAAAGGGGTATAGAGTTGAGTAGGTGGAGAAGTGGGGAGGGTCTTTAAGGAGTTGGGAGAGGGTAAACCTTAATCAGAATATGTTATAAGAAAAAAAACTATTTTTAATTTTAAAAAATATTTTTTAAAGTTGGGCATGGAGCTCTGACAAAAGAGTGAAGCCTCAGCTCTTCGACCTCCCTACCCCCTGAGGGAGGAGCAGCCTTGCTAGGCCACAGAAGAGGACATTGCAGCCAGTCCTGAAGAGACCTGATAAGCTAGAGTTAGATGGAAGGGGAGGAGATCTTCCCCTATCAGTGGACTTGGAAAGGGGCAGGAAGGAGATGAGGGAGGGAAGGGGGAGATAGGGAGGGAATGCGGGAGGGGGCTACGGCTGGGATACAAAGTACATAACCTGTGATTAATATAAAATAAAAATGTTTTAAAAATCTCACAATAAAACTCATAGTTTAAAAAAAAAAAAGAGTGAAGCCTCATACTTCTTCCTGCACAGTACTCACATCTTTTAAAGAATAGAATCCATTTAAGAGGGGGCACTGGTGTAAAAGAATATCAAGTTTCTACGGAGAGAACCTTTTATACACTTGAAATTTTAATAGAGGAAAATTCTTTAAAACTCTCAAACTTCGAAACTTTCACCAGAAAGAATGAATATATGCTAATAGTTGCATCTGATATTTATGGGTTTGTTAGCTGGAGAGATTACTCAACAGTCAACAGCATTCACCACTCTTGCAGAAGACCTGTGTCCAGTTGCTAGCTCCTATATCAAGTGGTTCTAGTCCCAGACAATCCAGTACCCTCTGGCCCCTGAGGACACCCTAACATGTGTCATGTATATATAAATTCACATAGGCACCCATACATACATGTAAATAAAAATAAATATTTTAGAAATGATTGATATGTTTTATATTTCAATTTCTTTTCATCAGTTTTATATAAGTGTATTAGCTATATTTTCTTGCTCTAATCTTCAGAGGTCACCCTATCAAGTATATATGTACTAATAAATATTCCCAACTATGTCATATTACCTAACTGCTTCTCATAATTTAATAATGTTTTATGAAATACAAACAAGTAGAAGTAGAGCAATGAATAAAAAATTTAAAATAATACTTCAGACTCCAATTTTGTATTTTTAACATCATCCAAATAAAGGTCTCCTAAACACTTTGAGATATGTATATTGCCACAACATTAAATTATAGTCAAAGATTGTAGATGTAAGGAGATTTATATCACTAGTTAGAATAAATCCTCTTCTCACAAATCAAGAAAGTCTGCAATCTATAGTAATTTAGTCTCATTAAAGTAAATGCTTGCCAAAGCACCACTGTTAATGGAAAGATCCATCCACTCAAAAATTATGTTTTGAGCATTGCAGAGGGGTACAAGCGTCTCTCATTCTCTGGGGTTAAAAAACATGATAGAAAGGTTTCACCTTACCATCCCAGCATTCAGTATAGGGACAGGTTCATACAAAGTGAAAAATGTGATCCTAATTCACAGCTTCCATGACAATCTTGTCTCACTAATAAAAGCAAACCCACCTGGGTCAGAGGACGAGATGCTGAAGAAGACGTTACAAACAAGGGTTTTGCCCTCATGTGAAACACTATTGCCTCTGAGTGGACCTTGCCTGAAGCTAGCCTGCCCAGTTCACAAGTGAGGAAACCCGCATGTGCTGCTGCTTACATAAGAAAGAAAATGCCATGGCTGAGTCGTGTGGAGGCAAAAGCGGAGCCGCTGTTGCCATTACATCTCTCACAAATACGGTTTATGTACACATCTCATTATTTCCTACTGTACACATTGAATTATGTAATATCTCTTTAGAACAGTTTACTTTTAAGCTGATAAAGTATCACCATTTTGAAGTTAAAGAGGAATAAAACTATTGCTCCTTACTGAAATTCAGACACTGCAGTTTTGACTTAGAGTTCCAAGAATCCGGTAAAATAAATAACACCAGAGAGTCAAACTTCAGTTTCTTGCCCTTAATCTCTTGAATCATATTGCTTCTTAGAAAAGAGCCTCCTTCTGCATGTCTGATGTCTGACTGGGTAGGATTAGGTACTAATACAGTATCTGGCTAAGAGCAAGAGCCCATGTGCACATGCTCTATGAATGTGCAGCAAATGTGACTTATTCTGAAAGAAGGATGGAATGTTGCCAAGCCTAACAAAGAGCATGTTTATTCACAGAGTTGAGCTAAATAATATGTTTATTTGAGTAAAGTTTTAAGAATTTTCCTGCTACACCTCTACTATACTTTTCCCAAGGAGATATTGTTGGGGGGGGGGGGGAGGAAACAGCTTCAGAGAAAGAAAATATGTTCACTGAATAGTAACAACAAGAAGTACCAATCTAATATAATGAACATTTCTAAGTTTCAAGGTCTGATAAGAATCCCAAATTCCCAAACTCTTCCCAGAGAAAATACTATGTCTTTGCTTAATCTGCAGTTAATGTTGTGGCTATAAAACATGGAGCAAAGTGATCTGGCTATTTTATGCTCAATTTAGTCGATGTAAACAATAAAAAGTACACAATTCAATTCAAAAACAACACAAGACAGCCAGTTGAAGTTACCATACTGAAAAAAATTAATGAGATTAAATAACTCAAATTCATCCTCACAAACTATACATCTTCTCAGAAAAGCACAGGGCAAAGTTAGCAAAATATTTTTTCATAGACTTACCTATGTCTAGTAGCCAGTCTAATGTTGAAATAAAGGTAGACTTTATTAACATCAAAAATAATCAAGAACATTTGGCAAGATAAGTTGGGATATGGTGTGGGTAGACCAGTTACATCCCAACTACACTGTCAAGGTAGAGCAACTCTCTAGCATTCTGCAACTATCCTTTTTTTAAAAAGTAAAAAATAAAAAGCTCTGCTTGTGTCCACATTGACAAGCACTCATGGGGTGTGTCTGCTCCTGTTTGTCCTTTGAGAAGAAAACAGATCAAAATGAGCACCAGACAGTGTATTGCAGTGGGGGTTTACTATTGGTAGTTCTCCAGCCTTGTCAAGAAAAACCAGGAATAGAGACAATGGTATAAGTTCTTCTGACTTGTTTTAATATCAACAAACTAGACAAAACAAGCCCATGCATTTAATGTAGTCCATTGGCTGCCAGTATAATAGTCTTATAGCACAGAAATGTTCAGTCACTGCATCTTTGGTAGACCAAGGACACATTAATATGAAGAATTATATATATTTTTATAATCACTATATTACTTTAATTTTTTATAATTTTCTTGAGTCAACTCAAAATAATACAAAGGTGCTACTTTGCATTAACTAAAGGGAATCAATCTAACACTTGTAACATCAAACAAAAACAGTGCAATGATAGGTAAAATCCAAGAGATAAATGAGGAACATTGAATTTATCATGATAATGATGGTAAGACTCTTAAAGCAGATGAAAAGGTGTCATATGTCACTGTAATGTGGATACCAGCAACCACTATCTGCTGAAAACAGAATATGCAGTGAGTACATAAACATAGACATACACTGTCCTATCTAACTTTTGTGCTACATCTTGTGAGGAAGATGCAATCTACATTAGATGAAGAAACCAAAGCTGAAAAGTCAAGTAAACCATCCAAGGCCATGACTACAAATGACAGGCAGAATCTGGCTTCTTAGCATCTGGGTAACTCCAAGTTTGTTCTTGAAGCCACAATTAGATTGCTAAGAAATCTGGATATCAGCCTACAAATAATGGAAAACAAATGAAAAATCATAGACACACATTGCTCTATTCTTACAACTTTCGATGAGTTAAATAATGGAAAGTATGAGTGCTGTTTTATGGTTAGAAAACCCAAGAATGGTTACTTACCTATGCAAGGAAAACAATGGATTCCTAGCACTTAAACAGCTTAATACCAAGATTCATGCTGGTTTTACTTGGCTGACAAAAAATTAGAATATTTGAGATGTTTTTAATTCTTACATAGCATCAAAATCGGAAATCCAAGAGCACATTCAACACTTAAACAATCTTCCCAGCAGAACTGAGCTGTTTGTAGACAATTACTTCCTACTGTGTGATGTCAGTCTGAGAAATGCAAAATAACTAGGTTGACAAAAAGAAAGACTACAGCCATCAGTCTCTGCCCAGTAGCCACTGTGTATGCTGAACCACAAATCTCACTATACTGCTAATAATTGAAAAATAATATTCTAAGAGCTCCCTTCGATGTAGTAATAACATTCCTGTGTGAACTTATAATTGCTATAAAGAACTTAAACAATCAAGTTTTAAATTTACAACATTTTCCTCATGTCTACCAGAAGCATATATACCTTGTCTCAAACGTTTTTGCAACTAAAACATAATAGTATTTACAATGTTCAGGTCAAAACTAATAACTAGAAGAGGACTGTATGCTTTAAAAAGCAGTTTAACATTACTCACCCTAGAACACAACAAAATACTTTCTCTGCTCACAAAGAAAAGCAGATACACTAAGGGTTATATGTTCTCCATACTATCTGCATATATTTATTCCTCAGATTTGTCACAAAATAGTCTTTTTTAATTCTTTTATTTATTTTTAATATAATTTTTACCTATTACAATGTGTTCACTTTGTATCCCAGCTGTAGCCCCCTCAGTCATCCCCTCCCAATCCTACTCTTCCTCTTCTCCTCTCATGCCCCTCCCCCAGTCCACTGATAGGGAAGGACCTCCTTCCCTTCCATCTTACCCTAACCTATCAAATCTCATCAGCCATGGCTGCATTGTCTTCCTCTGTGGCCTGGTAAGGTTGTTTCCCTCTCAGGGGGAGGTGATCAAAGAGCCAGCCACTGAGTTCATGTCAGAGACAGCCCCTGCTCCCTTTATTAGGGAGCCCATTTGGAGACTGAGCTGCCATGGGCTACCTCTGTGCACGGGGTCCAGGTTATCTCCATGAATGGTGCTTGGCTGGAGTATCAGTGTCAGAAAAGACCCCTGGGCTCAGATTTTTTTTGGTTCTGGTGTTCTGCTTGTGGAGTTCCAGACCCTCCAAGTCTTTCTACCTCCCTTTCTCTCACAAGATTCCCTGCACTCTATCTAAAGCTGGGCTATGAGGCTCAGCATCTGCTTTGATACCCTGCTGGGTAGAGTCTTTCAGAGGTCCTCTGTGGTAGGTTCCTGTCTTGTTCCTTATTTTCACCTTCTTCTGATGTCTATCTCATTTGCCTTTCTGAATGAAGATTGAGCATCTTACCCAGGGTCACAAAATATTCTTTATGCTTTACAGGATGAAAAATAGTGTCCTCCACAAAAAATAGAAATGGAACACACATGTGCATGCTCACCTTTCCATACACATATATGTGTATATGTGTGTGTGTTAATGGAAAAAACTAAGGCTTAGAGGACTTAAAGTATTTTACAATGTTTACAAACTAGTAAGTAAAGATCTGACACTAAAGTCTAAAACAGTAAGGACTCTCAGCCATTGGAGAAAGAAATAAAGGGAGAATAGAAGTGATACAAAGAATCTTAACATGTAGCTAGAGGAATGAAGTTTATTAAAACAGGGTAAAATGTATATATGGCAAGAAGTAAAAGATAAAAAATTAACTAATAGGGATAATATATGCAAAACATGACAAGAAAAGTAGGGATAGAAGATAAACTCAAAATGACAAAGCATACCAAGTGAACTATAGCTTTTGCATACAGGTATTATGTGAAGATGCTTTCTGACATCAGGAACAAAGAAAAGATACCCTTCTCAGTACTCCTATTCATCCTTGTACTAGAAGTTATAGCTAATTAAGTAAGAAGAGAAAAGAAAATGAAAGTAGTAAATTGGAGATAATAAAACTCTCTTTATTTGTAGATGACATGATCATGTGTGCAGAAAAACCTCAGAGACACAAAATATCCTGGAATTAAAAAGCAAGTATAAATAGGTTGCAGGATACTCTCTTGGTAAAGGAGAGGTAATTGAAAGGTTGAATAAGGGTGAAGGTGAGAGGACAAGATAAAAAGGAAAATAGAGGGAAGGAGGAATGGATAGGGAGAGGGGGAAGGAAAAGGGAGGGGAGGGAAGGAAGGGAAGGGAAGGTGATGGGAAGGGTGAAGACAATATTGGGGCAACAATGCCTCTCATAGACAGGGTAACAAATAAAATCCCCATCAGAAATGGGCTACCTCTTTTGCCAATGAGATCCCTTAGGCCCTCAGATATTACAGGTCAATGTTCTCAGTTACCCTGCAGAACCTGAAAGACCCTACTGCTGAAGATAACAGGTACTTGAGTTATGGAAAAGTCAAGAGCATAGAAAAGTCAAGCTAGTACTGTTCTTGAAACTTTGTCCCTACAGGATATCTTTCATGTTACCAAAAGGTGCTTGGCATGCTATCAAGGTGAAAATTAAGCATTGGTTTTACCCACCTCTCAACCCTGTGCAATGCAGTAACAACTAAAATGGCAAGATATGCCCACTGGTGCAATAGCTCAGAAACATTGTGAGTCTATCTAAACTTCTGATTGGATTAAATTCCTGTCCCACAAGATGAAGCCCACATCTGACACCATGATCAGGCCTCTAGCTAGAGAGATCATCATATCCTCTAAGAGAGAACCTACCACTATTATTCTAAGTAGGCATCATATTAAACTTACATTCAATGACTTACTCTTATTCCCATAGATTAAGGCAGTTTTTAATCCTCATCAGAGAAGCCTCTGTTTACAGAAGGCAGTGTTAACACAGAGACCTACAGTTTGTCAAGGTACAGAGAATAAAAGACTGCAGAAAGCTCGGCCCCACATGGGATGTCTATATCAACCACACTGCCTCCTCCCAAGGTTCAGGAATAAATGCAGATAAGGTTACAGAAAGAGCATACGAACCAGAAGTAATGAATAATTACAAGTAAACCTGACACTGTTTCCTTTTAGCTAAGCCTGTTAAGCAGGTTGCACATATGAACTCACAACAGTTATGACAGTAAACACAAGACCTATGTAAGCTGAAGCCAAGCCAAATACCGGCATCAAGAGGAGAGGTGGGCACACAGTCTCATCCCTAGCTGAGAAGCTATTGGCAACTGATGGCTACTGGGAGCAGTAGCGTCAGTTTTCTTTAATGGTATGAACCACATGGAAGGCCATGCGTTCAAGAATATATTAACAGTACAAATCATACTTGAAGGGTTAATTTTTAAAAATTAGGACAGAGAAGAGAATATAAAGTTGGATGGCTAAGAAAAGTGGAAGTAGATCTGAGATGAGGTGGAAAGTGAAAGAGGACAGTGAATATAACCAAAACACATCGTGTCAAATTCTCAAAGAACTGACCAAAGAAACATGAGAAAAAATTCACACAAAAACAGAATAAAATTCATCCTTTAAATGACCATCAAAAATTTAAAAATTAGTTAATTAAAAACAAAATTACTAGCATGGAGAGTGAAGAGGTTCACCAGCGCCCCTCCTACACCCCTAACTGAGACCCTATGGACAGCTGACAGCTTTTACAAAAGAAAAAGTGAGGTTTGTTTTGTGTGTTTAAGGCTGTGGTCCCTAGTTGGTCAGCCATGTTCCAGTGGGTGTTCCCACACCCATAAGTATGTGGGCAATACAAATTTGACTTGATAGGTAGTTTTAGAAAAAGAAACACAAAACATGAAGTTAGAAAGGGTGAGGAGTGGACCAGGGAGAAGTTGCAGGAGGAGTAAGGTTGAACATAATAAAAATATATTGTGTGAAATTCTCAAAGAATTAATAAAATCATATATTTTAATAAAAAAATAAAACTTAAAAACAAACAATGTCTATTAGGATCATTTAGATACATATATATTACATACTATATACATGTATATATTCCATATATAGAAATAAAACATTAATAGAAATTTAATTAAACAAATAAATGGAGAAATACTATTTCATGAATTGAAAAATTAATTTTGCTGTTGTTGTTTGGCTGTTTGAGACAGGGTTTCTCTGTGTAGCCTTTGCTGTCTTGGACTCACTTTGTAGACCAGGCTTGCCTCTACTCACAGAGACATGCTTGCTTCAGCATCCCTGAATTATGGGATTAAAAGCGTGTGCCACCATGGCCAACTTGAAATATTCATCTTTAAGATGTCAATTCTTGTAGGCTTGGCCTACAATTTCAAAGCATAATCAAATTTCTATAGGTTGTTAACAAGTAATTTGAAAGGAATCCAGGCACAGTGGCAAAGGCCTATTTTCATTACTTGGAAGTCTGAGACAGAACTACGAGTATGAGGCTACTGTGGACCACATAATAAGACCTCATCTCAGAGTCTGTGTGTGGTTGTGTGTGTGTGTGTGTGTGTGTGTGTGTAAAAGCACTGAAAATGCTACCATACAACTAAAGAAGAAAGTAGGAAGACTGTCTTAGTCACTGTTCTATTGCTGTGAAGATATACCATGGCCAGGGCAATTGTTCTTGAAAGAGAGAGAGAGAGAGAGAGAGAGAGAGAAAGAAAGAAAGAAAGAAAGAAAGAAAGAAAGAAAGAAAGAAAGAAAGAAAGAAAGAAAGAAAGAAAGAAAGAAAGAAAGAAAAGAAAGCCTTTAATTAGGGGCTTGCTTATAGTTACAGAGGCTTAGTCCATTTCATCATGGCAGAGAGCATGTTGGCAGAAGGCATGAATGTTACCGGAAAAGTAGCGGAGAGCTACATCCTGAATCACATGCAGAGAAAGGGGTAGAGAAATAGAGTTGGCCTGGCACTCAATAACTGCTACCCCACTCTCATGACACACTTCATCCAACAAGGTTACACCTACTTCCAACAAGACCACAACTCCTAATCCTTTTCAATAGTTCCTGGTAACTCAGAATTCAAACATATGCTCTCATGAGGGTCACTCTTATCCAAGGCATCACAAGGACCAATACTACCCAATTTTGACTCTTAATATCAAGGGAAAATGATTATTATAATGTAGAATTGGTGAAATAACACATGATTAAACAGAAAAGAGAATAGAGATCAGCCTACAAATACACTCATCTGACCTTGGCTAAAACAGAAACAATTTAATCCAAAACCATGGTCTTATCAATAAATGTTGCTAAAAATATAATGTGTTCATTTTCTAGAATATCTGAATCTAGATATTATTCTAGAAAATATCTAGATATTATTTTAGAATAATATCTAGATTCAGGCTTTATACTTGCCATAAAAACTTACTCAGGATTTATAACAGACACATATAGAATAAACACCTAAAAATTTCAGAAGAAAACATAGGAAAATAATATCTATGTAATTTTTACATCAAAAATGCAACTCATGATAAAAAGTTATAATTGAAAATTAAGATTTAAAATTTCTTCTATATGTAATACAATGTAAAAAAACAACAAAAAACAAACCACACTAGAATTAAAAACTGCACAATACATTTCCAACAAGAGACTTTTATCTAGACTGTATTAAGGACTCCTAAAAGTGACCAAAACATGAGCATATCAACTTTAAAAAGGCAAAAATCATACAGAAAATAACTTTATGAAAACTTACCCAACATCATTAATCTCTGGAGAACTGTAAATTAAAACAAGGTGTAATGCTGAGACTCATAATCAAACCTTAGGCAGAGTGCAGGGAATCATATAAATGAAGGGGGAGTTAGTAAGACCTGGAGATGACAGGAGCTCTACAAGGACCAAATATATCTGGGCAAAGGGGTCTTTTCTGAAACTGAGTCTACAACCAAGGTCCATGTTTGGATATAACCTAGAACCCCTGCTCAGACATAGCCCATGGCAACTCAGTATCCAAGTGGGTGTCCTAGTAAGGGGAAAAGGAACTGTCTCTGACATGAACTCAGTGGCTGGCTCTTTGACCTCCCCGCTCCCCCCCCCCCCCCGAGAAGCGGCCTTGCTAGGCCACAGAGGAAAACATTGCAGCAAGTCCTGATGAGACCTGATAAGCTAGGGTCAGATGAAAGGGGAGGAAGATCTCCCCTATCACTGGACTTAGAGAGGGGCAGGGAAGAGATGACGAAGGGAGGGTGGGTTGGAAGGGAATGAGGGAAAGGGCTACAGCTGGGATACAAAGTAAATAAACTGTAATTAATATAAAAAATAAAAATTAAAAAAACAAGGTGTAGATGTCTCAAAGTGGTTAAAATCTAAAATCGGAAAATGTCAATATTGTTGACAAGACTGCAAAGCATTGTAGCTCTCATTCGTGGATGGTGAGTTCGACTGCTTTTGAAGACACTTTCACACTCTCTAAAAAAACAGATGCTTTTAGATCTGATCCAATAATTGCACTCCTAAGCATTTACCTAAGTGAACTCTTTATATGCACACAAAATGTCAACATATGAATGTTTACAGAAGCTTTAAACAGCTTTCTAGAATACAGCTGTCTATGATCACCAGAAACTGGAAGCAACTAAGAAATTCTACAATGAGGAAATAGCAGGCAAATTGTGATACAGTCTTATAATGGAATTTTATTCAGCAATAAAAAGATATAAATCATAAAAACAAACAGTATTCAGAGTCTTACATGCAATGTGCAAGAAGAGAGAACCCAGTCTAAAGACTATATGCCCTGAGTCCAATTTTTATAAATATAACATTATGTAAAAGACAAAACCAGTGCTGTATTTTTAATTGTCTTCAACAATAGGGTCAAGTTCTGGTGGGCAACAAGGAAAATAAGTAGTTATGGTGTGCTCAGCTACAAACGACACCTCTATACCACACCTCTTTCCCATGGTTTGGACATTAAGTCAGAAGAGGAATTGTAAAAATTCTAAGATGAAAGGTTGGTAAAGACTGAAGTAAAACGGTGTCTTCTGAACATGGCAAGACAGCTACACTCATGAACTGTGGCTGCCTGCAAAAGATCCAAACAAAACCAACACACTCTAACATGGAGGACGATGGGTTTATGAGGCCTCACCCATAATTGTACAGCTATAGACAATTGGTGGCTTCTGCAAGAGGGGAGCTTGCTTCCTTTTAAGAGTGTGGATCTTGATAAAAATCACTCTCCAGTGGGTGGCCTCACATGTATGAGTTTGTGGGTAGTATAAATTGGAGTAGATGAGTTATTAAATTTAAAAGGTAAAAATAAAAAATATTTCAAAAAAGCACACAAAGTTCAGTGTAGGATGTTAAGCATGGCTCTTGGAGGAGAAAGAGAAGAAATTGGGGTGAGTAAGATCCAGATACTTCACAGAAGACAACTTCCTGAACAGAACACCAACAGCACAGGCTCTAAGAGCAACAATCAATAAATGGGACCTCATGAAACTGAAAAGCTTCTGTAAAGCAAAGGACACTGTCATCAAAACAGTGACTCCCTAAAGATTGGGAAAGAATCTTCACCAACCCTTTATCTGACAGAGGGCTAGTATGCAGTATATATAAAGAAGTAAAGAAGCTGAAAGCAACAAATCAAGTAATCCAATTAAAAAATGGGGAACAGAGCTAAACAGAGAACTCTTGATAGAGGAATAGCAAATGGCAGAGAAAAACTTAAAGAAATTCTCAATGTCATTAGCCATCAGGGAAATGCAAATCAAAACAACCCTGAGATTTTACCATACACCCATCAGAATGGCTAAGATCAGAAACTCAAGTGACAACACATGCTAGAAAGGTTGCAGAGAAAGGGGAACCCTCCTCCACTGCTGGTGGGAATGTAAACTTGTACAACCACTCTGGAAATCAACCTGGCGCTTTCTCAGACAACTAGGAATAGCGCTTCCTCAAGATCCAGCTATACCACTCCTAGGCATATATCCAAAAGAGTCGCAAGTACACAAGAAGGACATTTGCTCAGCTATGTTCCTAGCAGCTTTATTTGTAATAGCCAAAAGCTGGAAACAACACAGATGCCCCTCAACTGAGGAATGGATTCAGAAATTGTGGTACATCTACACAATGGAATATTACTCAGCATGAAAAACAAGGAAATCATGAAATTTGCAGGTAAATGGTGGGAACTGGAAGGGATCATCCTGAGTGAGTTATCCCAGAAGCAGAAAGATATACACAGTATATACTCACTCATATAAACATATAATATAGGATAAACCTACTAAAATCTGTACACCTAAAGAAACTAATCAAGAGGGAGGCCCTGCCTAAAATGCTCAATCCCCAGCCAAAAAGGCAAAGAGGATGGATATCAGAAGGAGAAAGCAGGGAACAAGTTAGGAACCTGCCACAGAGGGCATCTGAAAGGCTCTGCCCTGCAGACTATCAAAGCAGATGCTGAGACTTATGGCCAACCTTTGGGCAGAATGCAGGGAATCATATGAAAGAAGGGGAAAATAGTAAGATCTGGAGAGGACAGGAGCTCCACAAGGAGAGTAACAGAACCAAAAATCTGAGCACAGGGGTCTTTCCTGAGACTGATATTGCAACCAAGTACCATGCATGGAGATAACCTAGAACCCCTGCACAGATGTAGCCCATGGCAGTTCAGTGTCCAAGTGGGTTCCATAGTAATGGGAACAGGGACTCCCTCTGACATGAACTGATTGGCCTGCTGTTTGATCACCATCCCCTGAGGAGGGAGCAGCCTTACCAGGTCACAGAGGAAGACAATACAGCCACTCCTGATGAGACCTAATAGGCTAGGATCAGAAGGAAGGAAAAGAAGACCTCCCCTATCAGTGGACTTAAGGAGGGGCATGCATGGAGAAGGGAGAGAAAGGGAGGGATTGGGAGGGGAGGGAGGAGGGAGCCAAATGGGGGATACAAAGTGAATAAAGTGTAATTAATAAAAAAAATAAATATTAAAAAAGATCCAGATACTCAGGAACCCCCCTAAAACACTAAACTGGAAGCCACAATATATATGCAAAAGACCTGCACAGTTAAAAATAAAAAGAGAGATAAAAACAAATAAGTATGTATATATTAAAATGACAAAGATAATAATAATAATAATAAGACAACAAGCTTCCCCAAACATGCCACTGAGTTTATTTTCTGTTGGCCATCTACTGCTGGGCTTGTGACCTACTCTTAAGAGTAGCTTGCTTGCCCAGGGAGACTTCCCTGGAGAAAATTAAATTTTCATTTGTAAGTGCTTATCAATTGGAGATTGCTTCTGGGTTTGGAATGGGTACATATGTCCACTTCTCCTTTCAGTTCTAGAACCCTATCTGGTGCAGACTGTGCAAGCCCCTGCATGCTGCCCAGGTCTCTGTGAGTTCACGTGTATCCATCCTGTTTATTTAAAGGGCCTCATTTTCTAAGTGTCGTCCATCCCCTATAGCTCTTATACTCTTTCTGCTTCTACTTCTAGGTTCATGGGGAATGCCTGCTGGAGTTAGGAATAGGGATAAAGTGATTAGTGTCATAATTTTTTTAATCAAGCACATTCCAATTTAAGGACATTCAGTAAAAGGTGTTGGAGTGTTCTTTAAGTCTATTATGATCACCCAAAACAAGGAAAGTCTGAGAAAGTGTCAGCAGCACAGAGGAGACTACTGAAAAGTGGCAATGAACTATAATATGGTCTTTTGGGTGGTATAAAGCAAAGAGAAGACATTAGGTAACACTATCTCAGTCACAGACAGGCTGTAGTTGATAATGATTACTACAATGACTCACTACTTCTAACAAATGTACCACACAAACACAATGTCAATAATAAAATCTGCAAGGGATAAAGGACAAGAGGAAAAAGTATTAAAGGAATTTTCTATGCTACCTTAATAATTGTTCTATAAATAGAAAATTAAAAATAGCAACATAGTAAAATAAAAATTTAAAGCTTATTTTTATTACATAATATAAGAGTGCTAGCTCTAAAATATAGAGCCTTACAAGTTGAAAAAACAAATAACCCAACTCATACTAAACTAAGAACAGGCAAAGGCTATAAACAGGATATCCACAGGAGATGAAATCTAAATGCCCATAAAATTAAAAAGTCAACCAACCAAAAGAAAATATTGGCCTCCTCTGATGACAAACGAAAAGAGATATTAAAACATGATATTGTTTCTTAAACAACAGTTTTTCCTACTATTAAAATGAATAAAAAATATCCAGTGTTTATGAGGATGTAGAATATTTTTGCAGCACATAGGGCAACATCTACCACAATAAAAAGCATATACACTTTGGCCTAACACCCTTACACTTTAGGATATCTATTTTACTGTAATAAAAGAGCTACAATGAGAAGATACATGCATGATGCAACATTATAATATTGCAAAACAATAGCTTTAATGTTGAAAAACTAGAAATAATCTTTATGTACATCAGGACAATGCTTAAGTAAATCCAGATACTATAAACTATAGGCTATTATGCAGCTGTTGGAGTGTGAGATGTGTTTGTTAACCTGGAGACCGGCCATGAAGTTACTCTAAAAGGCAAAAGAAATTTGCAAAGTAATATATAGAATGTGACAGCATCTTTTAAATTTCCTGCATGTCCCTCTAAGCCTAAATTTTTTTTAGAATGTTATCTTATTATGTTCAGTTACCATACAATAAGATGCAGCCTTACCCATAACCTCTTGATAATCCTTACCTATGTATATACTAAAATAAAATAAAGCCTCAAGAATAATTTTTATGATTTAGCAGGGAGGGTGTGCAGAAATAATGAATTCCAGAACTTCAACAACCAATGTGCAATGACTCTCAGCCGCCAGAGATTCTAAAACACCTCCAAGTGAGAAGGCACTATCCCTGGAACCACAGTAATATACTTCCTATACAACAACAACAACAGCAAGTAGTTTATTATCATCAGTGTCTCTAGATAATTTTCGGTCTTACTGTAACTTACTTGCAGGATCCTTTCTTCCCACCACATCTCCAACTCCTTATAAATGCCACTCCCAAGTGTGAACAAAATTCCATTAGCTCTTTTCTAAAGCTCCCCTCAGCATCCTCCTAGCCTATCTTTATCCCTCTCTGCCACCTACCAATAAGCACTGCCTACCAAGGAACCTACAACCAGCACACTTTCTTAAGATTCAGAGAAGGCAACAGAAACAAGGGAACAGAACACATATCCAACAATGACAAGACCAGATATCAACACTTTTGATCTCCCAACCTTCACAACCCCAGAACCTAGATGCTAGTGCAAAGGTACAAATATTAACAGATGAGAACGTATGTCTCCATCGGAACCTCATAACCCTACTCTACAGTAGGTCCAGAGACATATAATATAGCTGAAGCATAAGACAAGAATACCAAAATAGGTATTATAAATATGTTCAAAGATATTATAAATAGGTATTATAAATATGTTCAAAGAAGATACGAATATTCATATCCCTCAGTGAAGTGTGTAAGACACAGTGGAATGAAATAATGAAAAACAATCTATGATGTGGAAGTAGAATTTAACAACAACAGAATCATTAAAGAAAACCCAAACTGAGTAAAGCTAGAAATTAAAAAAAAAAAAGTCAAAACTTCAGAGGTGGGCCTCACCAACAGAAGAGAGAATCTTGGACATTAAACATAAGATAGAAGAAATGGATGCCTTAGTCAAGATATCAAAAAAAAAAAAGAAAGAAAGAAAAAGAAAAAAGAAAGACTGAAAGAAAGAGAGAGAGAAAACACAAGCACAAAATATCCAGAAAATCTGGCACTATGAACAGACCAAATCTAAGAATAATAGAAATAGCGGAAGGAAGAAATCAAGGTCAAAGACACAAAAAATATTTTCAACAAAATCATAGAAAATTTCCCCCACCTAAAGAAGTAGGTACCTATCAAGTTACAAGAAGAATACAAACACCAAGTAAAGAAAAGAAATCCACAGTGATATGTAATTGTGGTATTAGGGGTTGGTCTGGAGCTACTGTGTATTCAAATGCTAACTGCTTGGCCCCCAAGAACCTTACTGAGCCAGTGAGATGACCCAGTATGTAAAGGGGCTTAGCGCTAATAATCCTGAAAACCTGAGTCTGAGCTTAGTGACCTACATGATGGAAGAAGACAACTTTACAGTTGCATCTGACTGTAACAGACATACCTACACACACACACACACACAGAGCGCTTTGGGGAAAAAGATGATCCTGGCATACCTAAGAAAGTATCAGTAACTCTATGTGGAATTCCTCAGGTTGCACAATCCACAATTCAAGTTGCATTTCTCACTGTTCCTGTTGTCCCTTCTCAGCCCAGGGAGAGGCTTTTGATAGGTTCCCCCTCTCTACCTGACTGGATCTGCCAGACAGCACAGTGGCTTTTTTAAATTGTTGTTTTATATTTTAAGACAGGGTTATATGTAGCCCAGGCTGGCCTTGACTCACTATGTAGCTGAGGATGGCTTTGAACTTCTGACCTTCTGTCTTCCTATAGGCCTAAATTACCATGTCTCATTTAGGCAGGGCTGGGGGTTGAACACAGAGCTTCATACATGATGGTCAAATACTGCAGCACCTGACAGACATTCCCAGCCTTCTGTAGTCTTTTTCCTGAAATTTTACTAAACAAGAAAGACTAAGATTGCAGGAAAGGTATCTCAAAGACAAATGTGTAGAATTTGGTTCCAAGCCACGGTCTGTTCCTGGGGCCATTAAAAACAAAATAAAACAAACAGAACAATCATTTACCCCTCTCTCTCTAAGTTTGCCTGCATCTCTACTTTATTCTTCCTATAAAGAGAGGTTTAAATCTTTTCTATTGCTGCTACATTTCTAAAAAAAATAAAAAAAGAAAGAAAAAGAAAAGAAAAAAAAGAACAGCAACATTAACGGCCCTGTAAGTAATTAAACAAGGCTGAATACTGATTTAGACACAGCATAACAGGTTTTAAAGGAGATCTTATATCATACTCTGATTTTTTTTTACCAAAGGTGATAAAGACATAACTATTATAATACTGCTTAGAAAAAAAAGCTTCACAATATTTGAAACTGTATAAATTTTTCTGCCTACTGAAGGTATGTTCCATTTTCTGAAAGATGTCAGGTTTTCATCTAAGACAATGTCACCAAAGTCACATCGTTTTTGGTGCAAATAATGGAGAGAAATATCTACAATGTCATTGTCAGCATAATTGCTTCCAAATGGATCTTGAAACGATTCCCAGCTTTTTCACATTTCTCTGCCAGTGATGGTCATTTTAGTGTGAGAATCTTCATATTACCGAACAATTTCTTCCCAATAAAAAGTGACTCATGACAATTCCTCAAGCTTAGAATTCTCTCAGTGTTTGCTTGGTTTGAGAACTCAACAGTGCCCAAACATTCTCTGTATACTCTATTCAATCTGTAAATGAAATTATGTAAAATCATCTTGGATACATCATTTAAGGTGAATACATACAGTATATCTGTACATGCATCTATATCTTGCTGTTTCAAAAAGTGCTTATTAAATCCCTCTAATAAATTGGAAACTGTGGTTGCTAAGACTAATAGAGAAACAAAGAATATGGGCCTTACCTTTAGAGAGGTCAAAGGTTGCTGAATCATGGTTTTATCATTCTACTGCAATATGATCAGCATACTTGATCCAACCTGTGTCTCCAAATAATTATAAGCCCTCCAAATCATTAAGTAGAAGATAACAAAAGGTTGTATTAGTCTCTTTAAATTAGAATAACAGAGCATTTAAGGTGACTAACTGTGTAAAGATAAAAGCTCATTTGGTAACAGTTTTAGCAGTTCAAACCTAAGGTCAGGTAAGGCCACATTAGTTTGGCCTCTGGTAAGGGTAGTACACAATGACACAGCAATGGTGACAGAGTGCATAGGATTAAGTGGCAACATCTTGAGCAGTGAGTGGGGTCAGGTGTGTTCTTTTCATAGCATTTTCTTTGAGGAAACTACTAAAGAGGTCACACAAGAAATGTCCCCACATCCCCATGCTCTTAGTACCTCTCACTATACAGAACAGCTCTTCTCAGTGTCAGTCTGAGGACCAAGACCTTACTCACAGGGAACTATTAAGGAACACTCAAAACACACTCAGGTACAGAAGCACTAACAGAGGCTCTAACTATTTTCACACATTTTCAAGGGAATTTGCATATTACCAAGATAATCTTAGAGAAAGATTGTTAATATTTAATCATGATGTATATTATTAGTAAAATAGCAGTTACCAGCTAGATACCTAACTAAGCACACAGAGAGACTAGGATTGACTTAATTAGCCTAGAGCATAGTACTGCACAATAATTACTCCATCCTAAACCTCCAAGGTAGTATAGCTTCCTCCCACTCAGATTTCCCACATACACTTGCTTTTTAGTCATATCCTAGGTTCGGTTCATGTCTCCGATACTTCCTGGTTCTCTCCTCATGGCTCCATATCCTCTCGTGTCTGATATTACCTATCTTGTAGGCACTGAGAAGACATTTTTCACCCTGTTCTTTCCTGTTTCTATCGTTCTAAGCTAGAATTCTGCAATAGAATTAAGTTATAATGCCCAAAGTCATCAGTGTCAATCTGAAGAGATGTAGAAACAAGCACTCCAGTTGTTTTCAGTTAAGTTCCTATCTCTGATGCAAAATGTCAGGTATAGTTGGTAAAATCTGGAGACAGGGTCACTTTCACCACTTTTTAATAAAAAGAATGTAAAGCTGGGAAGGGAATTGAATTGGTATAGGTAGAAAAATTTTTTTAAATTATTAACCTGTGATTAATATAAAATAAAAATGTAAAAAAAATTATAAAAATAGGCTACCAAAACATCTCTGAAGAACTAAGAAAGCATAGAGAAAGTCAGGCCCTTAGAAGGTAAACAAAACAATTGCACAAAAACTAGGGCAGAAGAAACTCTAGTCAAGACTAAAATCAAACATGGTACAGCTAAAGCCAACATGTCCCACTTCACAGAAGGTGAAAGACATTATTTCACCTTCTGCAGTCCTTAGGGAACTCCAACAGATTCGAAAAAACTGCTGCATGCTCACATGCCCTACAAGGTTCTAGTCTGACACAAGAACTAGGGGGCCACTCATCATTTTAAGGCTGAAAGTCAGATATAACAAGAATTTAATTTGAAAATAAGATGCTTGAAATAATTTATTTTAGCAGTGTGTGTTTCCCAGATGGGGAATGGCCCAATTCAAAGAGGTTGAAACTTACTATAGCTTTATTCAAAACTAAAAAAGAGAGCACAAAAAATAATTCTTAGGAACTCACTACAGCTTCTATATAGTTCAAGCATATGCAATAACCAGTAACACATACCCATCATTGCCAAGACAGGTTTATCACAAATTGACTTTAAGCAAGTGATGTAAAAAAATCATATTTATATTTAATGTATCCTTGTAAATTACAGCAATTGCCAGTGTTAACATTGGCTGCACTGCATGCCAAAAAAGCTTTTAAATACCTGGGAGAAGCATGCTTTCCAAAACTACTAAGGGACATTTTTTAAGAGAGCTGGGAAGAAAGTGAAAAGAGAGAACAGAGAAAAAAAGAGGGGGAAAAAGGAGGGTGAGAGGGAAGAAGAAGGAGGGGAAGGAAGGAGGGAAGGAAAGAAAGAGACAAAGAGGAAAGATTTCCTCTGGTTATGTATTTGATAAAAGGATCCTAAAGCATATTCTACTATAAAGAAAAGTGAGCTGGCGTTTCCTCCTTTCTTTTACAATTTGTTGATACAAATGGAAGGTGTGACTGCAACAAATCAACAGGATTTCATTTCATGTAATGTGTACATTTTTCTTGAAATATACAGTGTGACCAACAAAAGTTAATTCTGAATATTCTAAGCAAGTATTTCATTAACAAAGAGTTACACCCTCTAGAAGTTTTAAATAAATTAAGGTAAAATTATCTCTTGGAAATGATTGCAAATTTTGCTTATTATGCTTTCATCGATCTGCAATTTGACATTTGAACGTAATGCTAAATTAGTCTAACCCCTTTTAAAGGCTCAGGTCACTGACTGACCTGTTTAAATGCCTATGCAAATGAAGTTTGGGATAGCTTACAACTCTAACATCAAAATACATAGTTCAATCAGCCATCAAAATTAGGAATCAAAACCACTTCGTTACTTTTTAAAAGTAAGTAAAGACTAGAAACCAAGCTTTATACTCAACTGCGTGCAAATTTTGACTTTCCATCTGTGGAACCCAGCTTCAGAGATTCAGATTGGTGTGTTTAATGTGACATGTCTATAGAAGCCAAGCCACCAGAAAGACCACTAGAAAAGAAAGAAAAGAGGCCATCATTGGAGGGGGACTCACATAAGATAAGGTTTAAGTGGTGATGAGAGAGGCACGATAGAAGAGAGGAGCAGTGAGAGGGTAGGCAAGAATTAAGGATGCATGAAGCCACATGGAAGCCTCTGCATTGTAATTAGTAAAACAAGAGTTTGAATAGAAGTATCCCACAAAGATGAGCAGCAGTGTTCCCCAAGGCCACAGATTATTAAATAAATGCTGTCAACTACAAAGGACTTGAGTTCAATTCCTAGCATCCATGTGAGTGGTTCATAACCACCTAGAACTCCAGCTTTAGGGGATCTGATGCATCTTGTGACCTCCCCATGGCCTCAAATGCATACACACACAGAGAGAAAAGGAGAGTAAATTATGATGATAACAACAACAACAACAAACAAACAAAAACCAGTCCCAAGCATAAATTTTTGTTCAGAGGTGCTCCACAGGCCCTCAACTATTGCCACATATTTTGGCTGTAGGACACAGAGAAATCACGGTGGAACAGACCTGAAAGTCTCCTTCCTGTTGGCTTGTGGGGATCAGGAGCCAACGGGGAGGGAGGTGAGTGACAATGGAGCCCACCTAGAATCCCAGGAATCAGACTCTGGAAACCAAACTCAAAGGTACAGATGTAACTTTATTGTCCAGTGTAGCAGCCTTTAAATGACTGAAGCCAATCAGACCATCCTTTGTGAGCCTCAAGCACCAGTAACAGTCAATCAGGTTGGTGCGACTATATGGAAACGTGGGAAGTGTGGGAGAAAAGGAAATGTGGGAGATGTGAAAGAAAAGGAAATGTGAGATATGTAGAGGGAAAGAAATGTGGGAGTTGTGGGGGGGAAAGGAAATGTAGGAGATGTGGGAGCAGAAGGTCACCTTAGGAGATTTCTACTAGCCTCGGATCCACTTGAGACTTCACTAGTGTGCTAGGAGTCCTTAGTAGATCAACACTGTGTACAGTGGATCAGGACCTTTTGAGGAGTTGTAGGAGTCACTGAAGCTTCACTCGCCATTCCCTATGTGCCTCCAAAAGGCTTACCTCAACATTACCCATACCAGCTATATGAGAAGGAAGGTGCTATGCCATTGGGGGAGAAAAGTCTTCAGTGGTCTTACCTAGCAATGGACTATGCATGCCATAATACTGCTCTGCCAGATAAGGTATGCCCATTGGTAGAATAGCAGCATAGCTGTTGTGGAAGTAACCAACCACTTTCAGATTGGATTCAAGGCCTAGTCAACAGAAGGGAACTCAAGCCTGGTACTGTAAACCTGGTCAATACTCCTCGGTTGGAAGATCATAGGCCCTAAGGTGAGAACCTACTACTCTTGTTTAGCTAAATGGCCATGTTGTCAAATTGCCCTCTGAGTTTATAACCATAGATTCATGAACTTCTTTTTCCTGCAGTGAGCAGCAAGTCAATGCTGAGAACAGTGACTTTTGAGAGTTTAGACATCCATACCACCCCCTCTTAAGGTGCAGAAAACACAGTAGAAGAGGGAGAAAGAATTTAAGAATCAAAGGAAAGGAGGGAGTGTTTTAAAATGTCTTGAGGACATGACATGGCTATTACAGCCAAGAACTCATATCAGCTGTGGTTACCTATACAAGATCTGCACAGAATCTTGTCTATCGACAGCCTGTGGAGGGCAGAGAAGATAGTGGAGTTTGAGGCTCCATACCTAACTGAGCAGCCGCTCTGTTAATGGCTACTGGGAGAGGAGAGTCCTATTCTTCAGTGGTCTTCCCCAATGAAGCTCCAGTATAGATATCCACGACCATCCTGATGTACGCAATGCTAATTGAACTCAGCAGGACATTAAACAGGGAAGGGTGGAGAGACATGAAGGTAAAGAGAAGACTTTTGGGAGAAGGAGGTCAGAGAGAATGGGAGGGGGTAAGACAGGATCATGGGGGTGAATATGATCAAAAACACATTATATACTTGTATATAGTTCTCTGGGAATAAATAAAAAATAAAACAGATTTTTAAAAACCAATTTTTTTATGATTATGACCTTAGCTTCTTCATTAGTGTTGCTATGAAGAGAAAAATTTTTAAAGTTGATTTACAAGGTGACTGCTGCTTGTAGTCCCTACACATGAATGAATGATAGTTATCATTATTGCAAGAAAATGAAAGATTTCAGAATGCCCAGTTTCAGTATTAGTAAACATAAAAGCTTTTATAGACTACCATTATTTCAGTAAATATCTAAATTATATATAAAAATATTTAAAGTGCAAAATAAGTCAAAACATTAAGAAAAGAAGAACAGCAAGCTAAAAGGTAAAGAGATACAAAAATAACTGTGTTTCATCAATGTGATTCCTAAGATAAATCAGAACAACTGCTGACTCTGAGGATACAATAATATAACAGGCCTTGTGCTGAGTTTGCAAGAGATTCCTGAAGGTACCTTTCCAGCATGAAACAGAAATCTGTACGACTAATCAGTCCATCAAACACGTCTGCCAGCCTCTGCACAGGTGCTTTTTGGAGAGAAGTGAAAGCAAGCTCTGTGAATGGACACAGTTAACAAAACACCTTCTCAGGGGCCATCCTGTAAGAATTCTGGGGAACGGAAGTTTTATCGTCTCCCTCTGGCTGATAAGATCTTTTACCTTAAATAATATCAAAACTCTGAAAATGAAAGGATGGGGAAATTAGATTATGTCACAGCACTATAGATTTGGAAAAACAGAGCTGCTCAGAACCAACACTGAAGTATCTCATCTCTGGGTCTTTCTGGCAAAGGCAGTCATATGACTAAAAATAAGGATGTAGAGATATGTTATAGAAAAGAAATAATAACCTCCAGCTTTTACTGAGTGCTAACCGAGTGCTTTAAGCTGAGCATCTTATTTCAAGTTAATAAAGACCTTAGGGATATATTACAGTTTCCTTTATACAAATTAAGGAAGACATCCCAAACTTTTGAAGTCACTTGCTTGTATTGCCACAGGACAGGCAAGTGGCTGAGCCAGGATTCAAAAGCTGGCCATTTAAAAGCCTGTATAAGTCATTCACCTGAGATGAAGAATCCAGTCATATATCAGATCAAGGCTCTCAACACCCAGAAGAGCTCCAAACTTTGAAAAGCTAACTTTTAGATGCTTGTTCTGTCACTGAGAAAAACCACTGAGGTCACTGGAAATATGAAGTTACAGTTATTCACAGCCATCATGAAATACCATTTAAGAGTTCTTTGTTGTTGTTGTTATTCAGATATCTTTTATTTTTTTATTAATTACAGTTTATTCACTTTGTATCCCAGCTGTAGCCCCCTCCCTCGTCTCCTCCCAATTCCACCCTCTTCTCCACCCATGCCCCTCCTCCAGTTCAATGATAGGGGAGGTCCTCCTCCCCTTCCATCTGATCCTGGTCTATCAGGTCTCATCAGAACTGGCTGCACTGTCTTCCTCTGTGGCCTGGTAAGGCTGCACCCCTCTCAGGGGGAAGTCATCAAAGAGCAGGCCACTGAGTTCATGTCAGACACAGTTCCCTTTTCCCATTATTAGGGAACCCACTTGGACACTGAGCTGCCATTGGCTACATCTGTGCAGGGGTTCTAGGTTATATCCACGCATGGTCCTTATTTGGAATATCAGTCTCACAAAAGACCTCTGGACCTGATTTCTTGGTTTTGTTGCTCTCCTTGTATAGCTTCTGTCCCATCCAGGTCTTTCTATCTCCCCCTTCTCTCATGAGATTCCCTGCACTCTGCCCAAAGTTTGGCTATGAGACTTAAGCAGAGTTCTTAATCACTGGGCTAGCAATCCAAAGTTTCATTCCTTGAATGTAAGGGCACAATTTAAATGCTAAATTAAATATCATCAGCCTCAGAGAATGCATTCTATGAATGCTCTATTCTTAATGGTTCCAGGGTCCTAAATAGTAGGCTGAATCAAAGCCCAATCTTGATGAAAAATGGGACACTTGCGGTGCACATAAACTGTTTCCCTGAATGTAGATAACTTTGTACTCATTAAACAGTGACACTTCGTGTATGACTATGGACAGTAATGAGCAATTTAGTCAAGGAAAATAATGACTGTGCAATAATGGTCATTAAAGTTGATATCCTAGTCAAATATCAAAAGGCAGGGCAACAAGGCAACAGGGATTACATGTAATGACATTGATATTACTGTTACCTTTCAACACCTTATGAAACCACAGCCACTATAGCCCTCAGTTTTACAGTACTTTTGCTTTTTTTGTGACTTTACCAACTCACCTCTAATTTACACAGGAAGGATCAATGCGAAAGTCCAATCGCAATTATGAAACGCAGGTATGTACTATCATTGCCTTGCTCAGTAAGCAAATTGACCATCATGGCCTTCCCTGAGCACCACATGCTCCCTATAGGATACAAACAGAAAGAGGAATGTGACCTACAGTCTCCACATTAGACAAGCTTAAGCATTTAGATGACAATTTTGCATCTAATATAATCTAAACTAAATAAAAAATTTCAGTTAACCATATAACTAAATGTGTTTTAAGATATTTAGTCAGAAAGTATTTTGAAAAGGGAAAAAATTTAAAATAAGATTTTTGATTTATCATTTAGAGGAAAATTGATGACAAGATTAACTTAACTACCTGAGTAAGAATCTGGGTATATCAGCAAGCTCCTTATAGTAAAATTGATGAAAGGAAGGACATTTGGTCTGAGAAAACAAGAGAACTTTTGCAATCAGGATTTGGGTGAGAAAACAATCCTTTGCCAGATGAAATATTCAGACTCAATCAATGAAAAAATATTGACTAATTTATTTATAGAACCAACTTTAAAAATTGTTTATGGAAAGTGGAGGCAACAGAATCAAACGTGAGGCCCCAGAAGTCTTAAAAGAAAACAAAACCCAACTTTCTGGTCATGCTGAACTTGAGTTTGGAAAGCAACAGACTTAAAATTCGTGTCAAGAATTTGAAAGCATCATGTGCCTCCAACATTATGTTCACCCCACCCAGTCATCAAGATGTTAGAAACAAAATTTCTTATAGAAATTGAACACAGTGTTCTTTAGATCCACTATATAACTAGGAAAACAGAAAATCAACCTAAGTGTCAAAACAGAGAATAGAAAAAAATAGCTGCTTTACCAGAAGTTTTCCACACCCCAGATTTCATAGAGATATGTTGAGAACAGTATAAAATCTAAGAAATTGGAGTTGCTCATGAAATTATCCAAATGCAAGAAACCATTATTTAAAAATCAATATATATATATATATATATATATATATATATATGCTTAATGTCTAAATGGCAGAGTAATAAGAACAGTGCATACCAAAGACATTATTTAGAAGAAGGAAGGGAAAATCAGGACCACTGAATTCACTTCTAAAAGTCAAATAACTGAATTACAGTAAAGTGTGTGTGTCCCATTAGTTCACTAGCTTACAGTAAACATGTATGGAATACCTACTGCATGCTAAGAATGATGTTTGACTATGGAAATAGTCAACTTCTGATGTACAGAAGTTACTATTGTTCCATTGAATACATGCATATGAATGATAAAAATGACTAAACTGAACAATAACTTTATTCTACCTCATATGCACAATAGTACTTATCAAAGTAAGTATATAAATCAACAATTGAAGCTTGATATTGGCATCTTAATACCCATTAAGACCCAGATAACAAATTCTAATTCCATCAGTAAGTGTGATTAAAGCCAGTAATAAAAACAAACAAACAAAAACTCTTGTTTGGAGTTCCTGGATTCCTTCTTATTCCTTCAGAGATATATGAAAATTAAAGTTAAAGCATTCACTGAACTCACAAAGGGAACCTGTTATGTGTTTCTTTGGATAATGTGGCTAGACAGAATCATTTCTGGACCCACATAGCTTTGATTTGAATATTTGGGATCAAATATTCAAGTTTAGACCTTATCCTGAGCTTTAGCTAAATCAAGTATTGCCAGTGCTATAAATGATGGTAATAATATGATGATGATCATCATCATCATGAAAAAGAAGAAGAAGGAGAAGTAGGAGAAGAAAGTTGTAGTGAGGCACATCTGTAATTTTGACACTCAGGAGGGCTGAGGTAATGGGATTGCTGTGAGTTCGAGGACATCCTAATCTATGTAGTGAGTTTGAGGCCAGTTTGGGCCATGTAGCAGAAGTCTGTCTCAAGAAGGAGAAAGCGAAAAAGGAGGAGAAGCAGGGGGAGGACAAGGAAGAACAAGAAAAGGAAGAGGAGAAGAAAGAAAGAATGAGGAGAAAAGTTTCTAAACAAACTTGAGCTGTGCTCTTGGGGTTTGGGAATTCACAAACAAATAAATTCTTGGTTCCAAGATTGAATTATAACAGAACAATCAAAGCATCTTGGCATTTCAAAATTGCTAACTCTCAGAATGGAAGAGCTCTCTTTGTGTTAAAAAGTTCAGTGCAGCAACACTGGAAAAAAAGACGTTCATAACAAAAACTTCCTCCCATCTTTCATGATAACACAAATTAAGATCTGAAGTTCAAGAAATGCAGCTTCTCAGAGGATCCAGACAATCCTGAGGAGACCTGACAGGCTAGGATCAGATAGTAGCAGAGGAGGACCTCACCTATCAGTGGGCTAAGGGAGGGACATAAGTGGGGTAAAAAGGAGGGAGGGTGGGACTAGGAGGAGATGAGGGAGGGGTTATAGCTGGGATACAAAGTGAATAAATTGTAATAAATAAATAATAACAATAATAATAAAGAAAAACTATTACTAAAATATTACATATATGTATCAGAGATATATCAGAGATCCTTTCTCTGCTCTATGAGTTTTGTTTCATGCTAATGAGCTGAGACAGATAAGGACTTAAAATTGCTTTGGATTAAACAATGACTGAACCTAAAAACAAAAAAAAAAAAAAAAGAAAAAAAAAAGAAAGAAAAGAAACGTAGATTCTCAAAACACATTTTTATCTAATCTTTCTAACAAAATTGCAAGTAACAAAGAAAGCCTATAATCATGTGAGTCCTCATTGACCACTGAAATAGCTTACATGGATAGAAATTATTATTAGGCCTACTTGAAGCAGAAGAAAAAAATTAAAATTCTTAGTTGCAGAAGCAAAAAAAGAAAAAGGAGAGAGAAAAAAGAAATATTCCTATTGAAAGAACAAACTAAATTTGGAATAAAACTGTATTTATCATTCCATCGCAATATATATTATTTGTTTTGACTTGTGGAGGAGGCTATGGAAAAGAGGGGGTGTCCCTGGGAACACAGCATCTGACAGCCTGTCTTTCACTGGCCAGACAAGTACACACACATTTTCCTGTGCTGGAAATCTTTGCTTCTAAGAGAGCCAATGATAGCATCCCATTGACTCACACTTTAGTTGAACTTGCAAGTGAAATTTGCAGACTAGGACAATCCATTGTATTTCTTGGCTTGGATCAAAGTCAGAGCTTCACCTCCAATATGCTGACTGGGGAAACTTCCTGAAACTAACCCAGAGCCTTTCTTTAAGTAAGTCCTGCCCTTGTCTGTTTGTTCCCACCCCTACCACGCATGTACCAAAATGAACAAAAAATCAAATACTAGTGAAGTTAGTCCCTCTGATTATCACAAACCGTTTAACTGGAATGAAACCAGACAAAGCTTAGAATCTTCTTTAACAGTTGTCTTAGTTGGGGTTTTGCTGCTGTGAAAATACCATGGCCAAGGCAAGTCTTTTAAAGGAAAACATTTCACTGGGGCTGGCTTACAGTTTCAGAGTTTCAGTCCATTATTATCATGGCAGAAAGCATGCCAGCATGCGGTGAGACATGGTGTTTGAGTTGGAGGTGAGAGTTCTACAACCTTGATCCAAAGGCAGCCAGGAGGAAACTGAAGTCAGCTCTGGGTAAAGCTTAAGCATAAAAGACCTCAGAGCCCACCCCACAGTGACACACTTCCTCCAACAAGGCCACATCTACTCAACCAAAGCCACATCTTTTAATAGTGTCACTCCCTGTAGGCAAACATTCACACACCTGAGTCTGTGGGTGCAAACCTGCTCCAACTACCATAACAGTCATAGCAGCTAGGGACAATATCGAAACTAAAGTTTCATTAGTATCTATTCTCTTCCACACATTGTGCTAGACTGTAAAGATAAAAGTCAAAGAAAATATAACTGTTCCTTTAAGGGCCAAACTATATGTTGACAAGTCAATGTTTCAAACATTATTCTACATGCTAGGTAAATAGGAATGAAAATTTTATGTCCTTTTGTGGGTACAGATAAGTCCATAAGAAAGGGTGGAACATAACTAAGTGGTCCAATGTTTGCCTTGCATATACAAGACCTGGGTTCAGTTCCCAACAGCAAAGAAAAAAGGGATACGGGAAAAATGTATTTTAGATGATAAAGTTCTACATAGTAAGTTTTAACTTAAACCAACAAGTAGGTAGGAAACCTGTTATGAGAATGTCTTCATATATTTTAAACAGAAGCAGAGACAGTCTCATTAAGTAAAGACAAGGAAAGACCTGGGTAGAGACACACACCTATAATCTCAGCACTCAGGAGGCTAATGCAGAAGGATGGCAAATTTGAGGCCATCCTTGGCTTTATGGCAAGATTCTTTCTCAAATAACAAAAAAGATGATAGATAGATAGGTAGATAGATAGATAGATATGTACATAAATAAATAAATAGAAGAGAGGATGTATGATGGTTAGCTGTAAGATGAGCTCAAGGTGACAGGATAAGCAAGGGATGCTTGCTGTCACTGAAAAGTAGAACAATTCGGGAGAAATGTGCTGGGATCCACAACAGATTATGAATGAGAAAACAGCATGTATCTATCAGGCCGTCCTCCAAAAGAATCAAAGTAAATGTAAGCCCATCCCTCAGAGCTCTCTCACTGGTCCATGTGTGGAATTAGGAGTATTGTACTATAAACAGCCAAATAAAAGTTCAAATGTTTCATTTTGATTTGTTCCTCTCTCTCTCTCTCTCTCTCTCTCTCTCTCTCTCTCTCTCTCTCTCTCTCTCTCTCTCTCTCTCTCTCTCTCTCTGTGGGTAGTATCTTTATTGGAGTAGAAAAGAGTCAACATGATGACTCCTACATTTAGTGACAGAGTTTAGATCCTACAGGTCCTCTCTAGGCACAAGCTGGTGGCAAGACTTTCAGAGGGCCCTTGTTTCTATCTGGTTATCTGGTTGGTGTTGCCACTTAAAAGCAGGTGTGCAGATAGATGCTGCAATTTCAAATGTTTTAAAGAAACCCATTAGTGCAAATCTTCTCATAAGTCTCTGAATTCTAAATTTTGGTAACTTACATTTAGAATAGAGCTGCTTTCAGTTTTGTTTCTCTTTTAACAAAACACTATGGTGGAAATTTCAAGGTTTGATCAGATATCTATAAAGATGACCTTGGCCTTTTTAATTTTATTTTTTAATATCCAATAACAAATTGATGATCCTTTCTTTCTCTTGTGGCAAGATAAAGTGGATGATTCTCAGAGAATTGCCTTCATACTTCAACTGTAGACAAAAGATGTTTTTAGAATTATTTCAATATGATATTTTCTTGTGAAGATATGGGAGTATCCCAGATTACTTCTGCTGCCTATGAAATGTCAAGAACTACAATGAGAGCATTGTGAAACTGTCTATGGCATTTCTACTAAAATGTCTGGGACAGCTGATGCGGATCACATGACCTCATCTAAAGAAGACATGCAAGTAATGAAGTAATTGACTTAACCAAAATGAGTAGGGGACAGGAAGGCAACCGATAGAAGTAAAGTCCTTTTGAATTTCCAATCCAGCCTTCTGCAGCCTACTTTTCACTTTTTTCGGGGGCTTCTATATTCAGTGGCTGCACTGTGAACATCAGGCTTTATGAGAAACACAATGGACAAAAATTATGTATGTGTGAATTTCCAAAAAATAACTGAAAAGAAATTCTTATTGAATATGCTCAGAGAATTACTCAGTCAGTGGAGATTTGTTTTTGAAGTATTTATAAGTTACCTAATCCAGACAACTGAGTTTCCTTTTGCATTTTCCCTCATAACAGAGGAAACTTTATTCACAAACACTATGTGAAAGAAATATGTTATTCTAGCCCATGGTGAAGGAACTATAGAATCATTTTTTTCCTACAATAGAAATCCACTTATTTGAGGTAAATGGGAAAGTGCAGTCATGAGAGGGAACAACAGAGCATTTCCGAAATGCTCTTCATCTCTCAAAAATTTTACAGATATTATTCAATTAACTGATAGGTGAAGTCAATGTTTTAAAATACATGAAATTTTAAGAAGATTATATTTTAAAGGCTTTCTCTATAAAGATATTCAGTGTCTGAGTCTGAATTAGAACTTGGACCTTCTTAATGGCAGTTCAGAGATTCAGCTCATGTAAACATTGGAAAGGTCAGCTGCTCATCAAATTCTTTTCCAACTACAGCAAACGGATCCTTATTAAGTTTCTTTTGCGAAAGTTCCAAGGTGCTGAGCACTCATCCGTTGCCATCAATAATTAACAATCCAAGACAGCCAAAATACAGAGACTTTTTTGTTGGTACTTTAAGGCTTCAGACTATCTGAGGATCAGAGCATGTGAAAGTGGTAATAGGAAAGAGGCAAGCTAGGAAAAAAAGACATCAGGCTCAGAATGATCCAAAGATTTTCCCTTTACAAACAGGTTTGTAGGAGCAAAAAGTGGGGGAGGGGTGCTTATCCTCCTCAGAGAAAGACTTTGCACTTCTCAGAAATGGAGAAAAGTAAAAGCTAAGCAAGATAGTATCTCTGGCCTAATAATGAAAAGAACTTTAAAAGCAAAGTCATGATGTTCACTCATTCTAGTGAGTTAATTCTGATTTGAACCTATCTGCTCTAAGCATAATGAATTTTTAAAAATTGTCTGAGCTCTTCATCTACCTTGAATTTATGCCCCCTACATTCTCTCTGCACATCCCACATTTCAAAATCAAACAAACAAAAATCCCACAAGCCTAATTCAAACAATGGCTTCTATTGTAGGACTTGAGAAATGAGAAGCTATCACCTTGAATAGCTCTCTCTGAGTCTCACACCTACACTCTCTCTAATACTAGTCTCTACATGGCCATGCTTAGAGGGTCATGGCCAGCTGCGCCACACAGGAATAAAAAGACAGAACTCTAGCAGTATTTAAAGTTGTATTTCAGACACAAGCTTTATTTGACATGAATATTAGACATAGATGAAGAAAATCATCATGGCATTGGGTTAGGCAGAATTTTCTCAAGAAAATACGAAATACACACACATACACAATAAACACATATACATATTTACACATAGTGAACAAATCGAAGTTAAGAAAATACAGTAGTTCTTCTCTCCAAAAGACATTAAGATAATGCAAATGCAAGCCACAAAGTGAGAAATATTTGTAAAACATATATTTAACAAAGGACATATAGAATTCAACAAGAAAATACACAATCGTTTTTCAAATCATCAAAATTTCAGTAGGCAGTCATGGTTGAATGAATAGCTCAATTAGAAGATGTTTGCCATCATCAATTGACAATATGAAACAAAAACTCGTACAAAAATGCCTTTATCCAATACAATACCGTATACAATGATTATATTCAATGAGAAGATGAAAAGAAAATTAAAATTGAAACCACAAAACAGTGCTACCAAACATCAAATAATATGAAGTTAAACAGACTAACAATATCAAGTGCTGCTGAAGACAGAGGCTAACAGGACTCTAGCACACTGCTGGAACAAAAGAATACACTATAGTTTCACTGATAGCCAGTGTGAACTATAAATGCACACAGATACAACCACCTGATTTTTACCAAAATGCCAAAAATACATACCAGAGAAAGAAAAAAATTTCAACAAATGATGCTAGCAAAAGTGGATATCCACATATAAAGGAATAAAAATAGATTCCTGGCTAATATCCAAAATATATCCTAAACTCAAGAAATCAAACACCAACAAACAAAATAACCCATTTAAAAATGGAGCACAAAACTAAACAGAATTCTCAACAGAGGAGCCTTTAATGACCAAGAAGCACTTAAAGAAATGCTCATGTTTATGATAGTGAGCCTATCCTTTAACAGCTGAGCCTTCTCTCCAGCCCAGTAACTCTAACCAAGGAAGTGAAAAACTTTTATGAAAACAAACTTCAAGTCTCTAAAGGAAGAAACAGAAGATGGAAAGATCATGTTCATGGTTTGGTAGGATTAACATAGTGAAAATGGCCATCCTCCCAAAAGCAATATACAAATCTAATGAAATTCTCATCAAATTACTAACACAATTCTTTACAGAACTTGAAAGAACAATTCTCAACTTCATATAGAAAAACAAAAAACCAAAACAGCTAAAACAATAGAATAAAAGATCTGCTGGAGGTATCTCCATCCCTGATCTCAAGGTGTACTGTAGAGCAACAGTAATAAAAACTTCATGGTACTGGCATAGAAACAGGCTGGTGGACCAATGGAATCGAATTGAAAACCCAGAAATAAACCCACACACCTATGGACACCTGATTTTTGACAAAAATGCCAAAACCGTACAATGGAAAAAAAGACAGCATCTTCAACAAATGGTGCTGGTCTAACTGGATGTCCACAGGTAGAAAAATGTAAGTAGATCCATACTTATCACCCTGCACAAAACTAAAATCCAAGTAGATCAAAGACCTCAACATAAAACCAGACACACTAAATCGGTTAGAAGAAAAAGTGGGGGAGGATCCAAGATGGCTGCCCCAGGAGGACACTGTGTCTGAGGAGCAGGACAGTAGTGTAGGCACAGCGACTGGGAGACTGAGATCTCGGACCTAAAACAGCAGCATTTGCGACTGCCAGGTGAGCGGAATTCCTACGGTGGGGAAATCAAGTGGAAAAGTCCAAGGGACACCCAGCTACTCCCAGGAAAAACTCCGGAGGGTGACACTGGGCACCTAAGCCGCCATTTCGGTCTGGATCACACAGTGCCAAGGACAGACTGAGTTTCACCCACATACCACAGGCTACACCAGTCAGACCCACACCCCCAGGCGCACCCAGCCACCACCCCAGATTGGGACTCTTAGTATCAGGTCCAGACTGAGGTGCACCCAAATACCATCTCAGACCTTGGTGCACAGCCCCTGACCCAGAAGGAGGCGCCAAGACTCCAGTCCAGAAGAGAGCCCTTAGCAGCAAGCCCAGGTCAGAGCTCCCAGCCTCGTGACTACTGCAGCGCCCCCAGCGGACATATCAAACGGGGACAGGCAGCCTTTGGCACAGAGTGAGGGGCCAAAACTCCAGACCAGAGGGGAGACCAGCCTGTAGTGCTCACAGCCTCTAGCACAGAGCATGAAGCCGGGCACACAGATCCCACAACAGAGTTCAACTGAGGCACAACACACACTATCAAACCACTAGAACTCCCTGATCTTCTTGAAGAATACTCCTGACACAAGAGATTAACAGTTCCAGTCTGAAGTTCAGCCTTAAAGCACAAACAGCTCCTGGATATATAAACAAATGCCCAGAAATCGGTGAAAGAACTCACCCAACAATAATCAGGACACCATGGCCCCACCAGAAACACCCAAAAGCAATAGAGATTTTATTCAGCGGAGACACAGGAAAGTTGTGTTAAAGCTATGATTATGCAGATATTAGAGGAACAAAAGGAGGCACAAAAAGAGGAAAGGAACAAGGCCCTCAAAGAAATTAAGAAGGATTTAACTGACCACACAGAGGAACAATTAAAGATAGACAGAGAAGAAACAACCAAAATAGGAGACACAGTCAATCAGATGAAGGAAACAATACAAAGCATGAAAACAGAATTAGAATCTATAAAGAAGACACAAACGGAGAAGAAACTGGAACTGGAGAACCTAGAGAAAAGATCA
>CM053743.1:90665391-90683642 GCA_028658305.1 Pachyuromys duprasi | reverse complement strand
GTTCTTTCGCCGATTTCTGGGCATTTGTTTTTATATAATCAGGAAGCTGTTTGTGCTTTAAGGCTGTACTTCAGTCTGAATCTGTCAATCTCTTGTGTCAGGAGTATTCTTCAAGAAGATCAGGGATTTCCGGTGGTTTGTGGTGTGTGTTTTGTCTCAGTTGAACCCTGTTGTGGGCTCTGTGTGCCCAGCTTCTTGCTTTGTGCTAGAAGCTGTGAGCACTGCAGGCTGGTCACCCCTCTGGTCTGGCGTCTTTACTCCTCACTCTGTGCTAGAGTCTGAGTGTCCAGGTTTGAGATGTCAGCTGGGGGCTGTGCACTCTGCCCTGGGCTTGCTGCTAAGGGCTCTCCCTGGAATGGAGATTTGGCACCTCCTTCTGTGCCAGGGGCTGTGCACCATGGTCTGAGATGATATTTGGGGCACACACAGTGGGTTTGGGTTGGTGTGCATCTGCTGTATGCAGGGCTGTCTGAAATGGTGCCAGAGCCCTTCTCTGTCTGGCCCGTGGACAGACACCCGAACTGGGGTTTTTGCTGGCGGATGCGTGCAGCTTTCGCCCTCAGTGTGCGATCTGGTCACGATGGTCCCAGGATCCTCTCAGCCGTGGGTTGAGACAGAACTCGGGTTCCTCCTAGATCCGCTGGTGGACTCACACACTGACTGAGTTTTTGCTGGCGGAAGCGTTCCGCAGGTGCCACCGCAGTGTGCGGATTGGTCAAAATGGTCCCCCAATCCACTCAGTCTGGAGTGGTTCCGATGATCGGTTTGTGCCTACCGCACACCCACGGGTCGAAGCAGAACCCGGGTACAGTGTGAAACGGCACCCGGTTCCTCCCCAGACTGCCCACGAGACTGTGTGATCCAGTCTATAATGGCGGGTGCGGGAGTCCAGCGCTGCTGCTCGTTCCGATCAGAGCTGTGCGCCGCTGGTCACCGGGAAATTTTTCCAGGTAATAACTGGGTGTCTCTAGGGTTTTCCCACTTGATTTTCTCACCGTAGGAGTTCCGCTCACTTGGCACTCACAATGCTGGCGTTTTAGGTCCCAGAGTTCAGTCTCCTGGTCGCTGCATTGTTTCTGCTCTCCTACTCTTCAGACACAGTGTTCTCTCGTGGCAGCCATCTTGGATCCTCCCGACATCTCTTTCTTTAAGATGGGAAATTTTTTCTTCTATGATTTCCTTGAAAATATTTTCTGGATCTTGGAATCTTTTTTTTTTTTCCACCTATTCCTATTATACTTAGATTTCAACTTTTCAAGGTGTCATTGATTTCTTGGATGTTTTATGTTTGGAACTTTTCAGATTTCACTTTTTCTTTGAGAGATGAATCAATTCCTGGAATTGTATCTTCAGTGCCTGAGATTCTCTTTTCCGTTTCTTGTATTTTGATGGTCATTCCTTTGTGATTCCTGATCTTTTCTCTAAGTTCTCCAGTTCCAGGGTTTTCTCTTTTGGTGATTTCTTTATTGATTCTAATTCTGTTTTCATGTCTTGCACCATTTCATTCATCTGTTTGAGTGTGGATTACTGTCTTTCTATGATGGCTTCTAATTTTTATTTATTTCCTCTTTATGTGCCTCTATTTGTTTCACTGTATTTGCCTGTATTTCTTTGAGATCTTTGTTACCTCTTTATGTGCCTCTATTTGTGTAGCTATTTCTTTGAGATTTTTGTTCATTTCCTCTTTATGTGCCTCTAATAACTGGATAAGCATTTAAAATCATTTTCCTGTGTTCATGAATTAAAATTTCCATTTTTGGTGGGGGTTGCTGGTGAAGCCATGATGTCGTGATTTTTGTTGGATATGTTCTTTCGCCTGCCTCTAGCCTTCTGCTTATCCATAACTTTGGTGTTTGTTCCTGGAGTCTGTTTTTCAGACAGGGTCTATATTTTTCTGGTGTCTGGAGCATTCATTAGGAAGATGAGAGAGTTCCACCTGTTCAAGAGTGGATGTTGGTGTTTCAGCTGTAGCTAAGGGAGGAAGGTTGCAGGAGCATGTGCGCTAGTGGGGGCGTTTTTACGGTAATGTGCCTCGAAGGACAGGGTGGTAGAGCATGTAGATAACTGGAAGGGTGGCACTTAAAGGCAGGAGGAGGTGTTGGCACTATTCCTAGGCACAATCCACATGCGCAGGTGCCCTGAATTCCTCAGTGGCCTACAGGCCTGTCTTACTGTCCTCCTGGTATTCAAATCTGTCTGGGCTCCAGGAGTTTTTTTTTGCCTGGACTCCACTGGGAGACCCACAGAACAGGGCCTTCAATGTTGAGAACACTGTCCCAAGGATCCCTATGTTGCACACAGTGGGGGTGTGGGTGGGAAGGATCTGATGTCTGGAAGTGAGAGTAGAGGGACCCTGGATCTGGGGCTCTGTACACACTCTCTTGAAGGCACCCTCACTGGCTTGCAGACCTAATTGGAAAGCACAGGGTTTCCCCCTGTAATATACTCTCAGATTTGGGCCCGCACAGGCCTATGAGAGTGTAGGAGATCTGTCAGCTCAGTGGTGTCCATTGTTTGGCCATTGGGCAGGGAGACCCATAGTTGGGGCAGCTGCCTCTGCCTTCTCAATCACTGAACAGGGAGCCTTCTGCTAGGCCTAGCCACCACCGTGCTGCAGCTGCAGACCTGGGAGACCCATTGAAACTTTCTGGCAAGTAGTCTAAGGCAAATTACTGAATTTTCCAAAGCGTTCATTTGGATAATAATGATGAAATGGTACCATCTTCCAGGGCTAATTTGATGAGCACAGTAGTAATGTACAGCCAATGCTCAGTGAGAGATTGTACTAACTTGGATCGCAGTTGTCTTTAAATTTCATGGCTTCTTTTCTTCTTCTTCTTCTTCTTCTTCTTCTTCTTCTTCTTCTTCTTCTCCTTCTCCTTCTCCTTCTCCTTCTCCTTCTCCTCCTCTTCTTCCTCCTTCTTCTTCATTGTCAACCTCCTTTTCCTCCTTTATTCTTTTGTTTTTGTTTGTTTTGAGACAGGGTCTCTCTATGTAGCCCTGGTTGCCCTAAAGTTTACAATGTAGATCAAGTTCACAGAGATCCACCTGCCTCTGACTCACAAGTGTGTGTGCCACCATACCTGGCCTGGTGGTTAGTTAAGTTTTAGACACTCTGTTAGGTCTTAACTGGCCAGCACATTACTGAAGCATTGGCAGAATAAATAAAAGAAAACAAATGAGTGAGGGAAATCTCCAAAGAAAAAGCACAGTGAGACTAGCTTTATGGCATATTTACCTTACTTCTGAGACTGATGCCTTTGGAAGATATTTCTTTCTTGTCTACTGGTCTCCTTCAGAATGCTTTCCTGCCTTCACTCTTTACAAGGTAGTGTTCACAAGTGTTTTATTATAACAAATGTTCTCTCTCTTCCCTCAATGCAAAGCAATTCATTTTTAAGACCAATGGCAAATAGAAGGAAAGGAACAAATATCTTGGAGATTCTTAGCAGACTTGGGAAGGGCTTCTTGATTAAAGTATATGTTTGGGTAGAAAGTAAGATGTCTTTTCAGGATTTATTAATAAAGTTCTCTTAGTTCTACACAGTAACATTCAGCATGCATCTTTAAATTTTTTTGTACCTAACCTTGAATTGAGCTGACTTAAAATTTTTATATAGCTTCATGATGTCCAAATTCAACATTAGTAAAATTATAAGGTAGTTCAAAAGATAAGTTGTGTGGGAACTAATCAATTGCCCTTTTTGTATTGGACCAAGAAGATTGATATTGTGCATTATCTAATAAATGAGAATATTTGATAATAATTTTGCTAATGAACATTGGGTTATAAGTGGAAAGCTCTAGAGCCTAGTTCCTCTACTCTCCATAGAGGACCAGATTAGACTTTGTGTCCTACTGGCAATTTTAGAATTAAAGAAAAATTGAGTAGGAGAAATCACAGAGGCCATAGAGTTCAGGTTTTTTATTTTACATAGACATGTGTGGCCTAGAACCACAGAGCTTGATAAGAAGTGGCCTGAGACCTCAAAGCCAGATCTCCACAATCACTATTCAGTGTTTTGTCTCACTCCTCTGATTTCCTTTCTCTTATATACGGTGTGAAGGCTTTTCTAAAATGTAGTTCTAATCTAGCATTCTGAATTGAATATTGGTGACAAAAGGTTGATTTCAAGTAAATTCCATAGATAGTAGTAGGGGTATAGAAAATTACTCGAAGGGAAAAAATATGTCAAGATTGTATTTGTCATGAGGAATCAGCATCTTGTGATGTGATTTATGATATAGTTAAGGAGGGAAGCCCAGTGCATATGTGAAATGTCACTCTTCTTTTAAAGCAGAGAGGTAAGGCTTCTTGAGCAGCAGGACATGAGATAATGCCTACTGTCAGTCCTAGAAGGTGAGCCAAGTTTGGCTTTGAATTTTGAGATATAGGATATTCCACATAGGGCCAATAGCATCTATAAAGAAGAAGGGCAGCCCAGCAGTGTAGGGGGTGTGTCCTGTGTGTCTATGGGAGCCTGTTGAGGAAGCTAGTCTAACTGGAATACAAGGCCATATTGGTAGGGTATGGTGAGATGATTCAGGACCTTAAAAACAGGGTAGAAAAGATGGGACTTAAAGACCACACATTACATTTTAAGGTAAAGTGTGACTTCAGAGGCCCATGTCTAATACTTCCACTTGGATAGTTATTGGTAATATGGACTTGGTGAATCTAAAATATTACTACTTATGGGACATTGGGAATGTAGGCAGGAAATGGTAAAAGGACAAAGAGACCTAAAAATGGAAAAGAAGAAAAAAATAAAGATATTTCAAAAGAATTAATCACTTGAGTGGTTGCTTATATTTGACAAAGCAAAGAACTTATTCAAAGTTGAGTGCAAGGACATCAACCTCGGTGATCAAACCAAAGGCATGTATGTCTTAAACTCCATTCTTGCAGAATACAGAGTTTGAGTTGACTGCTCATGAGAACCTCCTCATGGTTTGCAGTCTTTTCCCCATGGTGCAGATTTCACAGCTCTGGTATTGAAGGTGTGTCTTATTTCCCTTAAGGAAAAACAATATTTGGAAGAAAGTTGCTTGCTTCCTTGCACCTGCCTTCTGATTGTTGTTGACTTTGCCACTTAGTTATCTCCTTGTTAAATATATAGAGAGAGATCCCTTGGGCCCATTAGTCTCCACAGCTGGGAATGAAATTAATCTTTGGGAGAAACAAAACTGGTTACTTGGAATGTTTGTTCTCTGACTAATCATGTAGTCACGTTGATCCACCCTTATATTTTGTGAGTTCCCAAAGGTCTTGGGTCTGGGAAAGGACATTAGAAAGGGTTTAATTTACAGATATGACTATGGGAGTCAGTTGAGGAAACTGGTAGGAGAAAAATTAACTTTTAAATGTCCAAGGCACAGAGGCCTGCTTATATTTTATTTTGTAATTAAAAAAAAAACGTCATTTTATTCCATTGTTACATCTAAGGGGCATTCTATTCCATTATTACTTCTCCTTCATCCTGAGAGGCCAGTATACTTTTGTAGTACACATATACTACAAAAGGTGTGCACTGAAAGTCTTACGTCAGCAAACATTCGTGTAGTAAAAGTGTGACTGTTATCATTGAATCCTTTCAGTAGCCCTGCACTGGGGGGGGGGGTGAGAGGAAGTGGGTGACAGATGCACAGTGAAGGATGTTGAAACCTGGCCACCTGATTTTCAACCCTGACTTTTCCCTCACTCTGCTGTGCCCAGCTGGGCCACAAGTCAAGCCTGGAGAAGCAGCCAAAGTCAGAGAAGCAGCCAACTTGTTTGCATGTTTTATTTTTAAATTATGGGACATTAGTTCTTTACAGATTGTTTGAACTTGTCTATTATAATAAACAATTCAAGGGTTGTGTGTTACTCCCCTTGCTTATAGTTTTGTGATATAATTATGCTACAAAACTCACCCTTTTTCTGTTTGCATTATCCATCAAGTTCAAGATCTTTTTTTTACTTCTTGCAAGGTCCTGCATGTCTTGGAAAAAAAAATAGGTGTTCCATTCCCTTCACTATATTTTGCTGGCTGGGGTGTCAACTTCTACCTGTTTTTTTGGCTTGAAACCAAGGCTGTTGTGCAAGAGAAGGGCTAAGTGGGTAGATTTAGGCTGTATCTCATGTCAGCTGTTTCAGCAAGGGCAGCATTTTGAGGAAACAATAGCGACATCACTATAGGAAATGTAGGTTTGGGAGTACAGGTGCTGAATTTGGGTTTATCCCTATTAAATTCTGTCTTTAGGGTATCTGTTGATGTAAGGAACAGTTCTCTGAAAGATGGCTGCTTCTTCGAACTTGACTTCTCTGCTTGTGAGAAATTAACAGCATTACTTCTTTTAAATTCTATGAAGTTTCACTTGGCACTAGAAAAAGACACCTTTCTCTGTGTGACATCATCACATTCCTTTATCAGAAGGAGTCTTAATTTTTTTCTAATTTGTCCCTATCTTCTTGCCATTGACCCATTTAATACACTCTAAAATAATAAAAGCCATTATTATTTTTTAAGTCCTCAAAGAAAGTCTAGTTTCTCTTTATGGTTAATTCCTGATTGTTTTTAAATAGCAGAAAAAGCAAGCCATAGCCAGGTTAATCCAAGGCAATCTTCCTGTTTATTTTGGCTAACACCTAGCCAGCTAAACTGATAATATGTGCTGAGGAGGAAAACATTAAAGTGGATTATGTATATGCAGGTCACAGTGAAAAACACAAGCCCCTATCAGTATTTTAACCTAATCTCAATCCAAGCTATAAAAGAAGCAAATTTACCCAGAAGCTGCCATAAATAAAGGTAGAAATTACTTCCTGCCATTTACTGGGTAAGATCCCTCCATAAATAGCAAGAGGTAAGGACAGGAAATTTTGGATCCTTAGGATAAATGATCAAAGATTCCTTAGTTGCTCAAGTCATCCCAAGGTGCTCATTGTTCATCAGATGAAATTAGCACATGCGAACAATTTAACACCTATCCCCAGTAGTTCCAATGAACTCAAGAAAAAAAATATGATTTTTCTTGAGAGAAGCCAGTTGGCGACCTTGAAGTCAGCTATCTTCTGCCTCAAGCCTATTACATGGAAAAGGAAAAAGGAAGTAAAGAAGTTCCAGAAGATGAGAGCAAACCAAGCCATGGTCCCAACTATTCTCCCTGAACATCTGCCACTGCTTTAGGGAAACAGACTCTTAGTCACTGTTCAAATCTATCCCTGTGTAATTGTGCAGTGCTGTTTCCAGGTCATTTAACCACTTAGCAAGCTGTTTCCTGCTTATACACAGTTGACTGCATCATTCTCAAATCCTCTTATTTGAAGGCCCCAGTTTAAGATCTTACTCCATTACTATCTACAGCTGAAGCATTAAATTCAGATGGCGTCTACTCTCTGGCTTGGGGCCTAAACAGGTTGGGTCCCTAAAGTACCAGATTATATAAAAGGAGGTGTCAACCTCACACTGGTACTATGAACAGGGAAGCGGCAATATACTCTTTAAAAATGGCACACAGATACAGGCTTGGAAAATATTTCCATCAGTGTACTCCTGATCACAGACTTTAGGACTTATTCATGCAGATGAATCAAAATTCTCCACAATGTTTTGAAAACAAATGAACAAACAAACAAACAAACAAACAACAACAATTTCTTGTGCCCTACTACCTGATATTCTGATCCTATAAGTTTTACACAGGATACAGACATATATATATATATTTTAAGAGCTTGGTGAATGATTCTAGAGGAACGATTTAGACTGAATAAATGGGAAATTCTTTGAGCTTTTATCATTTGCTGACCTATCTAAAAATGAAGTCTCTGACAAGGCTATGGAGGGCTCTGAATTTTAATATTAGTCTTTACTGAACTAACTGCAATGGACATAAAGTTTATGGACATCAACATCCACATTTTTACGTGGAGTTTGAATTAGGACAGGGTCATTGTAAGAATTTTGTTTCCGAGTCCCGGGCTTTGTAAGCTGTGTGGTCATAGCACTGTCTGTTGTTTCCCTCACCATCCGATAATCCCTTCAAGTTTAGACTTCTTTTCTAGAGTCCTGCTCAGGCCTCGAAGGACAGTGATGACTTTTGTCTCCATTCCTGGTCACTGACAGTTCTCTGTACACAGGTTGTTTTGGTATACTATATCTGAGTATGTCATGACATCTATATAGGACCTCTCCATTCTTTTCCAAACATGTTAGGTTCTGTCTCAGTTTACCAATATAACATTGTAGTTCTTCATAAAACTTGCAGTGTAAAATGAATTATTATTACAGTATTCCAAAACTCTGACCATCTGCCTTGGTTCTTGCCTCTTTTCTTCTGTGGCCTGGACCCTCTGCCATTGACTGGGCTTAAGGCATATGGAGTAGGGTGTTCAGTGTGGCCATCTCTAGACAAATGCCTGGGTTGGAAGCTGGCTAGAAATTTTCTAGCTGGATGAGCTTGGGCAGAACGCCTACCTATCTTGTAGTTTTCTTGTAGTCTTACCTTCTTCACCTTCCATACCTTTAAAATAAATTGATGAGACCTGATTGGCTAGGGTCAGATGGAAGGTGAGGAGGACCTCCCCTATCAGCGGACTGGGGAAGGGACATGGGAGGAAAAGAGGGAGGAAGGGAAGGACTGGGAGGGGACAAGGGAAGGGGCTACAGCTGGGTTACAAAGTGAATAAATTGTAATAAATAAAAAATGTGAAAGACAAGAAACAGGGTATTTTATCTTACAGGATTTAAGAAATTCGAGGCAACACATATGAAGTGTATGTAATGTGCTCAACAACAGTAGGCCACTCTGCTGTGATTGTTTCTGGTCTCCTCAAAATTGTAGAGCCAGTGTGCACTGGATGGCTCTGTGTTGACTGCTCTAGGCAGTCGTTTTACAGCACTTGTTGGATAGCAGTTCCCATTTGCCTCTCACCTTTTGTCTTATAGTTTAAGCCTTGCCTGAATTTTTGTTTGCATTTGGTTGCTTAAGCCTTGCACATGTTGAAAGGGAGAAGAATCAGTTGGGGAGAGTGGGAAGATAGTCTTGGGATTTCTGCCTGTGATTTCTCCTCTCTCCGCTCAGGATCATTCTTACATAATGAGTGTCAGAAGGCAGCTGCTCTTATAGACTTGGGTGGCTTATCTGCTCATGTTTAAACATTTCTTATATTTTGTGGGATTATTTTACAAAAATGAAAACAAGTCTCCTTAGGAAGCTGCTGATCTATAGTGGAAGGATTGACTCCAGGTTGCTCTGTTGGTAGTGGTGAAGGTGCAGGTATAACGGTAGTACAAGAAGAGAAAGATAATTGCTTGTTATCTGGAATATATTTAATATCTGTTTTATGACAAGCACTTGCATGGGTACTTAGGAGGACATGGTTAAATAAAGCAAAGTTTAAAAATAGGTACTTTAATACATTTTACTGCATGTGTGTGTGTGCATATGTGTGTGTGTTCATGGAAGTCATAAGGCAATCATAAGGAGTCAGCTCTCTGCTTCTACCTCGGGGGTCCCAGGAATTGAAGTCAGATTGTCAGTCTTGGTAGCAAGCGTCTTTACTCAGTGAATTATCTTTCTAGCTCAACAGTTTTTTTTTTATTAAAAAAACATTTTGGCTAAAATTCAGAAGGTAGAAACATTTAAAGATGCATTATAAACAATCCACAGATTAGTGTATTATAATATTTTATTACATACTCAGCAATGAACAAATATTTGTAATATTTGAAACAAGTGGTAATAAATATAGCCTTAACTTTTGCTATGATAACAAGCTTATATTTTTAAAAGTCAAAGTATTTTGTTTACAGACATGATGATATCCTTCCTTGTAATCAATAATATTCCAGAAAACAATGATGAGGCCATGAGGTTCTAAGATAAATAGTGTGTGATAAGATGTAAAAATGGTGGTTAATAGTGACCAGTCAACCTCTAAAAAGGATGGGCAATGAAATGTTAAATTTTCATCTATCAAAATCTCTGTGTGGAAGCAGGAGTAATACCCCTATCTGAGAAGAGTAAAGAACAACAGCAGTGCAAAAGGTAGGAAGGAAGCTCAGAAATGGAAAGGGTTGAAGGACATGTCTACGGCTCCATGTGTCAGGCTGGTTGGTGGGTAGAGGTTGCTTGAGAACATTCAACAGAGGGTATAGTAAAGAGTACTGGTTTTACTGACTTTGAAAATGCAAAATGATGGGGATTTAGGAGATAACTCAGTAGATTAAATACTTGCCATAGAATTATAGGGATCAGAGCTTGGATCTCTAGAGCCTCCATAAAAGTCAGTCAGGTGTAGTGACTCACCTACAATCCAAGTATTAGAAACAATTGGCCAGGAGAGATGGCTCAGAGGTTAAGAGCTCTTTCTGCTCTTCCAAAGGTCCTGAGTTCAATTCCCAGCAACCAGGTGGAGGCTTACAACCATCAATAGTGAGATCTGGTACTCTCTTCTGGCATGCAGGTGTATATGCAGACAGGACATTGTATACATAATAAATAAATACATCATATATATATACATACATATATATATATATATATATATATATGAAACACAATTTGCCAACTGAACCACCTGAATTGCTGAGTTCCAGTTTCAGCAAGAGACTGCCTCAGTAAGTAAAGTGGAATGAGATTTTATCAGCCTCTCACACTACCCATGAATGTGTACATACAAACATATACTCCAGCACACGTTTATCCCACACTTGCAAACACACATGCATACAGACCACATATATGAATAAATGCATGTTTCTTAGTTATGGTTACTATTGCTGTGAGAAACACCATGACCAAGGAGGAAAGGGTTTATTCAGTTTACATTTCACCAGTACTGTTCAGCAGTTGCTGAGGCAGAGGCCATGGAGGAGTACTCCTTGTGCCCCATAGCTTTCCTCAGCCTACCTTCTTATAGAACCCAGGACCATTAACCCAGGGAAAATGTTACCCTCCATAGGCTAGGCCCTCCCTCAACAAACAGTAATTAAGAACATTTCTTAAGGCTGGATTTTATGGAAACATTTTTTAAATTGAGGTTCTCTCTTTTCAGATAACTGTAGCTTGTGTCAAGTTGACACAAAGCTAGCCAGGACACCAAATGCTGTGAATTGCACACCAAACATTACTCCCATTATCTTCTGACCCCAAACTGGGTCTGGATATCAGTGATATGCTATAATTCTGACACAAGTACTCATTGCAGACCACTCTACCCACAAGACTGTGCCCATATACTTCAGATGCCAGCCTCAAGCACTGGCTCTCCAGTTTACCAGTCCTCTGTCCACTTAGGTCCATGACCCCTTTTCTGCTTCAGAAACATTTCTGTAAGTTCTCAAAGAACGAAGTGAAACACTATTACTGGCTAGTCATAAAACTGAACTGTCAGATTAACAGGTGATGCCAGGCTTAAGTAAGGCCCATGTCACCCTCCTGGAAGGAGGATTCAGCTAACCTGAAAGCTCTCTCAACTTTGTTCGAGGTTTGGGTATGTAATCATGATTGATTAAATCATTAGCCATTGGTGTTTGACACAATCTACCATCCTGTCTTTTTCTAGATCAGGCTATAAGTTCTAATTCCCTGATGAGATCACATAGTGGGTTCACCTGACAACCAGCCCCATTCATCAAGAATGAACCCAGGTATGGGTGGAACATTTGATTATGAATGACAAAAGGTAACTCTCTCCTTCTCAATGTTTAGAATATTCCTGTTTCTTTGTTCTGAATCTCTGTGTTTGGAACTGGGCATATATATTTATCACAGTATCACAGGGCTAAGAAATAAAAGTTCTATCAAACAAGTTTTAGGAGTTAATGTGATGCAATAGAAAGGACAAATATATTTGTATATCTTGAGTTTTTTAAACCTTATTTTAGGGGCTGGGGAGGTAGCTCAGTGGCAGAACACAACTTATTCATAAGAGTTCAGGCTCAATTCCAAGTGTGGACATTCACACACACACAAACACATCCTGCCTGGCAGACATACACATACACACAGATATATGGAGAAGCCTACTTGGGAAGCTAAGTCAGGAGGATCATTTGACTCCAAAGGTTCAAGACCAACCTAGACAACACTGTAAGACCCCATCTCAAAAACATTTTCTTTTTACTTTATACATTTTGATAACTGTAGTTTATATATTTTATTTAGTTTGTGTGTATAATTGGAAACAGCAATGGGTAGAGTTCTGTTCAGTAAAAAAGAATTGTCAGGCAGTGTTCTGAGACAACTCTCTGGGGAAAGCTAAGAACAATACAATGATCTCCCTTACTCTTTAGGGTTACATTCTATAATCCCTGATGCATACCTGATACCCACATAGACCATATTTTTTCTACACATTCATGCCTACAATAATGCTAAATTTATAACTCATGCACTATAAGAAGGTAACAATAACTAGTATTAAAAATTATAGCAATGTGCTGTAATAAACATTAGATGAACTTGATTTCTCCTTCAGAAAATCTGACTGTACTTTCATTTTTTCACTTATAGCACTTTGTGACCTCTCTTTGGCACATTTGAATTGCCAGCGTCACTATTCTTAAATTTGGGGGCTTTCATTAAGTAAAACAAGATTTGCTTGAATATAAGCACCAGGGTAGAGGGAAAGGTATATATGTATGAAGGGTACTGTACTTTACTTAGTCCAGTACACCAGTGTGTTCCCTACTGGCAGATATCCCAAATGCAGGCGTAGTGATCCTGCTCACAGAGAAATAACTAGCCTCACTAATCCAAACATTCTCAATGGAAAGAAACATTAAGTCCTAGCAGTTATTGATTGGTTTGGTAATCTTTTTGGATCCAGGATGGAGTGTATTATCTTGTTATTGCTTATTTCTGTCTTCCTCCATCAGACAGTAAATTTTGTGAGAGCAGGGAGTATATTTAACTTCTTTAAAGTAATCTGTTTAAAACTTAATAGTGTACATACATATATATTTACAGTGTTACATATTGTTTTTATATACATATATATTGTTACCCATACAATTGGTATTCAAGAAAAATTACTAAATGAACGATTACCTTTGGTGAGTAGAAAAGCCAAAAGGGATGAAACACAAAAGAGAGGGAAACAAAATAGGAAAAATTTGAGTGACAGTTACTTCTTAAATGTGTAGAATCCCCCTTAGCCTAGCTGAACCAATCCTGAAGGATAAAGCACCAAATAATACCATCTACAACATATGAAATAAAATAAGACCTGTTGCCTCTGAGGAACTCTTGGCATTCAGTCCTGTTAGTTTGATAGAGAATGTAATGGAGCCCCTCCATGAAAATGCCTATTCAATTCATTTAAATTAAATACAAGCAACAGAAGGGTTTTAACCACAGAGATAAAGTAACTGTCTAGACTGCAAAGCCAAGAATGAGTCCAGGTTAATAGACAGCTATTAAGAAAGACAATGCAGAAATGCAAAGTACTGAAGATTGATGCTCTGAGTGTATGATAACATAGAGTAAAAAACATTAGGAGTTGAAAATCATTTTCTAAGTGGCCCTTCTCACCTGAAGTGCAAAGGCTGCCTTTCAGACAGAATGGCTTTTGCCATTTCCTGGTGCCAGGGAGCTGAAGCCTTGGCAGCCAATTGCACCCAGCTCCTTGCTAGAGTGCCAACAAGAACAGGCTTCCAGAGCATGTCTGCACACGAGACCAGCATTCTCATGTTCACTGAGTTCTAAATAAGGAGATTCATTCTGAGACACCTCTTTAGTTAGTACTGGAGAGTTTCAGAGAGGGCAGACTTGCTGGTTTCATTATGTTTTAAAAAACATCGTGTTGATGAAATTGTTTATAACTCTATGGCTGTATCCTATGCATTATTCTATAAGAAAACTCAATTTGTTGTCATTATCAGTTTATTTTATGTATTAATAACCTGACCTCTTAGATTCCCCTAGAACTTTGGGGAACAGTTGTAGACATGAAGGAAAAAAATTTAAAAACATATTACTTTTTAAAAATAAGCATATGTAAAGAAAAAACAGCTTTACCATTGCTTCTCAGGAAACGTTTAAAATTTTGACAGTAAATAAATAGAAGGAGGTTTTCAGTGCAGACAAGCAGTGTGGAGGTAAATAATAGAGCAGGAAGGTACTAAGAAGGGAGTAGAAATCTGGTTAGACTTCAGCCTGGTGACTCCAGACATGATCTTTGGGGCAAGCCATCCTCAACACCAGTCAGAGTTCACTAAATCTCATTCTCCCAACTGGCTGAACCATAATCTTATCGTTGAAAGGATTCTCCGGTGATCAGTATATACACTGAGGTGTGAGAGACTGGAGAGGCAGGCTACTGAATCTGAAACAGATGGGGCTTTTAAACTTCAGTAAATACGAATAATGTCAGAAGAGGTTATTATAAAGGCAAGTGTAGGGTCCAGATCAAAGATTCCACGGATTCGTATGATATCTGTGAAATCACTATCTCTAACACATATCTTAGGGCTTTGGACCCCGGTGGTCACTGGACCGCTGTGGTTTTTCTTGTTTTTTGTTTTTGTTTTTACAAACCTTTGCCACTCATGCCAACATCTGTCAAAAAAACAAACAAAAAACGCTGCATTACTATGACAACAGGCTTTGGGGTTTTTCTGGTGGTTAATATTGGAACCTATCATATCTAGAATAACCTTGTAGGAAATCTTTGGGCATTTTTGTGAGTGAGTGTGCAATTAGGTTAAGTGAGATGGAAAGACCTATTCTAAATTCAGGCAGCATCACTCCACAGGCTACTGCTGGGTGTGGTCCCCAGCAGAATACAAAGCAGAAAGCAAGCTGGTTACCACATTCATTTCTTTCTGCCTCTTGAATCTGGATGTCCTGTGACCAGCTGCCTCCTACTCCTGCTGCCATCCTTTACCCTGTATCATCACAAAGCGTAAGCAAAACATATTCTTCCTTCCTTAAGTTGTGTCTGGTCAGGTATTTGGTTAGAGCAATGAGAAAAGTAACTGATACTGGCTTCCCACACGGGAATAATGGGCTCCTTGTGGATAGGATTCATGGTTATAGGATCCTCAAGGCTGGTCTTTCTAATTTTATCTGTTGTCTAGTCACACTGACCTTTGAGTTCTGCCCCCAAACTTACTAGTTCCTTTGCTACACTGTCTTTTTCCCTCCATAGGTTTTAGAGTAAGAAAGGCTGAGATTGGATGTTGGTTTAAGGTTCTAGTTCTGTGACCTCAGGCAAGGGATTTCTGATCTCGGACAGCCCATACCGTAAAAAATAGGTTACAGCAGTACCTATCCCACAGAGTCATTAGAACAATTGCAAGAGAAATGGCCTGTGGAAAATACATAACATTTAGCAGGCATTTAGTATATGATCACAATGGTTTTCTGTGCTCTTTTCCTGCCTGAAGAAGTACTATTTCCTCAGAGGATTAATTAGTCTTTATAGAGTTCCTTGGCAAGACTCTTCACTCCCTCTGTATTGATCACCATCTGTGCTCTCATAGTATGTAAACATTTCTTTCTTTGTGTTCCTTTGGACATATTGTTATTGGTCTGTTCTTAGCTTCCCTGCTTCCTCATCAAAACAAACAGCAAAAGCAAGCCCTGTTTTATCCTTTGTAGTTTTAGCACCTCACACAGAGCAGTAGAGGAGAGGCGATTATACGTGAAGCACTGTTCTCCGTGTTTTTAATATATTGTCTCTTTGAGTCCTCAGAACAACCCTGTAAGATGGGCACTGCTGTCATCTCCACTGTCCACGTGGGGAAAGTAAAGGTTAAGTAGTTATGTCAACCTGACACATCTATAGTCATCTGAGAAGAGGAAACCCTCATTAAGAAAACGCCTCCATAAGATTGGGCTGTGGTCCAGCTTGAAGGGTATTTTCTTAATTAGTGATCAATGGGAAGGTCCAGGCAATTGTGGGTGGAGCCATCCCTGGGCTGGTGGTTCTGGGTTCTATAAGAAAGCAAGCAGACTGAACAAGCCATGATGAGTGGGCCAGTAAGCAGCACTCTCCATGGCCTCTATATCAGCTCCTGCCTCCAGGTTCCTGCCTGCATGAGTTCCTGTCATTCCCAGTTTTGATGATGAAATGTTATATGGAACTGTGAGTGAAATAACCACAATAACCCTGCTCTACTACTTGGCCTTTGCACTTGCCTTTGGTGTTTCATTGAAGAAATATAATCCCTGACTAAGACAACAGTGCTGGTTAATTTTAGTTGTCAGCATGACGCAACCTTGAACCACCATGAAAGTGAGACTTAGTAATGAATTATGCAGATCAGATTGGCCAGTTGGCTGTTGGTATGTATGTGTGGTATTATTCTCTAGGCAAGGAACAGTTTAAGCAAGGAGAAAGTTAGCTGAGAGCAAACAAAGCAGGATATATTTTACAGCACCAGAAATGAAACCACAAGTGCTTTGTTCATGGTTACACTTCCAAGCAATAAACTTGAATTTTTAAAAATATTTTTATTATTGTCATTTATTACAATTTACTCAATTTGTTTCCTGGCTGTGTCCCCCTCCTTTCTCTCCTCCAAATCCCACTCTCCCTCCCTCTTCTCCCCCTATGCTCCTCCCCTAAGTGGGTTCCCTAATAAGGGGAGCAGGGGCCTTCTCTGGCTTGAACTCAGTGACAGGCTCTCTGATTACCTCCTTCTGGCCACAGAGGAAGACAATGCAACCAGTCCTAATGAGACCTGATAGGCTAGGATCAAATAGTAGGGGAGGTAGACTTGAATTTTTAATCCAGTATTATAGCTCCTACAATCATGACAACAGACACCTCAATGAATGTTTGGTGAATTGCATTACATAGTGAGAATATTGACTTCCATGATGCCTCCCCTCAGCCAAAAATGATGTTCTAGAGGTGACAAAGGAGCAAGTCAAACCATTGTTCAGTGTTTGGATGTCTTCTTAACTTCAAATATCAGAACAAATCTAATGTAAATGTTTAATGGATTCCAATTGACAAAACCTTAAATCTATTATGAAATCACAAGATATGTATAGTGTAAACAGCAAAATTTTGTAGAAGACTATAGACTCCCTGAAACAGAGACCTCTCCTTTTAGCTGTATTGAGGTATAATGTACAGACAATAAATTTTACTCCTTTGCAGTGTAAGTTTCACTTTTCACCACAATCAAGACGTAGTTAACTCTGTCTCGATAAAAGCACTCTGTCCCTTTTTGTGCCCACCCCTTCCCTTGTCTCCCCCTACCCAACCCAACCTGGTCTGGGAAGCTATCAATCTGTTTTCTGCCACCACGACCTTGCTTTCCATAGAATGTCAGCAAATTAACAGAATATGGTAGTCTTTGGGGTGTAGGTTATTTTGTTTACACAACACCTTTGAGATTTATCTATATAGTTACTTTTATTTATTTTTTATTTTCATAAACTTTTTATGTCCTTTATAATGAAAGACACATAGCTGATGGGGTTGAATAATAATGACAGAGCACTGATTGAGGCTGGATTAAGGCCCACATTTACTAGTTTAAGGGTTTTCATCCATAGCTATCTTTTGCTATTTTCTTGCTTCCACTGTGTTTTACATGGACTCATTTTTAAACATCCAGTCTCATTTTTAAAAAATAATTTTCCCCATCAGTGGACTTAGAGAGGGGCAGGAAGGAGATGAGGGAAGGAGGGTGAGATTTGGAGGGAATGAGGGAAGGGGCTGCAGCTGGGATACAAAGTAAATAAACTGAAATTAATATAAAAAATAAATAAAAAGGAAAAATATAGTTACTTTTATTAATAATATTTTATATTTTATTGAAAAGCACTGTTTCACAGGAATTTTCTCAGTTTGTGAATTTATCAGCAGATGTGCATTTGGGTTACTTTTTTGTTATGGATATTCATGGCAATTCTTTCTGTGGAAATACGCTTTCATTTTCTTGGTAAACACTAAGAAGTGGGCTTGCTGAGCCGTGCAGTGAATCTGTGTTTAGCACTCTGTATGACGTTGTCTCACTGACTTTCTTTACTTTCTTTTTTAAATTAGTGAATTAAATTTAAAATGTTTATATTGTATATATGTTAAACACATATACTCTTATATCCCCATTTCCCACCCTATTTTCACCTTCCCCTACCATCAGGCCCCCCAACAATGACACTTCTACTTTTTTTTTAAATTTATTTATTTTTATATCAATCACAGGTTAGGTACTTTGCATCCCAGGCATAGCCTCCTCCCTGATTCCCTCCCACCCTCTCACTCCCTCCCTCATCTCCCTCCTCCCCGCCCTCTCCAAGTC
>CM053743.1:90644747-90664891 GCA_028658305.1 Pachyuromys duprasi | reverse complement strand
AGAAACATATGGTATATACTCACTTATATAGACCTATAGGATAGGAAGTTCACACTGAAACCTACACACCTAGGGAGGATATACAGGAAGGAGGACCCACGTTGGTATGATCAATGCTCCTTTGGATGAACAAATGGAATGGACATTGAGTGGAGGAGAAAACAAGTAACAGGACAGGAGCATGGCAAGGAGGACCTCTGGGGGGGTCAACGTAGGGATGTATCAGAGCAGATATTAAGACTCGCGATCAAGCCTTTGGCAGAGGACAAGAAGTGATGATAGAAATGGAGGAGGTTGGTGAGACTTGGAGAGAACAAGAGCTCCACAAAGACCAATTTCAGCAGGGCACAGGGGTCTTGTATGAGACCGTTTCTACAACCTAGGACCACGTGTGGATGTGGCCTGGAACCCCTGCTCAGATGAGGCCCATGATTGCTCGGTGTTGGACTGAAGACCCTAGTGAGGGAAACAGGGACTGTTTCAGTCTTGAACTTGATGGCTGACTCTGTGACCTTCCCCCATACATGCCGAGGAGTGACAGACTGGCTAGATCCCAGGGGAGGACATTGCAGCCAGCTTTGAGGGGACAGGATGAGCTGGGGCTGGATGGAAGGGGAGGAGGTCCAAGTCCCATTGGTGGACTTGGAGGGGGCAGGGAAGAGATGAGGGAGGGTTGGGGAGGGTGGGAGGGAATGAGGAAGGGAGCTACGCTTGGGATGCAAAGTACCTAACCTCTGATTGATAACAAAAAAATAAATTAATAAATAAATATTAAAAAAAGGAAAAAAAGAAGCTAAATAGAGACATTTTGGCACTTACAGAGGTCCTAAATCATAAGGACCTAATAGATGCCTATACAACTTTTAACCCAAATTCAAGAATATACCTTCTTTTCAGCATGTCATGGAACCGACTCAGACCATTGACCATATAGCAGGCCACAAGCAAGCCTCAACATATACAGAAGATTGAAACAATCCCTTTTATCCTATCAGATTACCATGGCCTAAAACTAGACCTCAACAATAACATCAGAAATAACAAAAAGCCTACATATACCTGGAAATTAACCCTCTACTCAATGACAGCTTGGTCAGGGAAAAAATGAAAAAAAGAAATTAGGGGTTTCCTAAAATTCAATGAAAATGAAAGCACAACTTATCCAAACTTATAGGACACAATGAAAGTAGTGCTAAGAGGAAAGCTCATAGCACTAAGTGCCTCCAGAAAGAAATTTGAGATATCTCAAACAAGCAACTTAATAACAACCTCAAAGTCCGAGAAAAAAAATAAGCAGACACATCCCAGAGGAATAGACGACTGGAAATAATCAAAATCAGAGCTGAAATCAATGAATTAGAAACAAAGAAAACAATTCAAAGAATCAATGAGACCAAGAGCTGGTTCTTTGAGAAAATCAACAAGACAGACAAACCCTTAGCCAAACTAACTAAAAGGCAGAGAAAAACTATCCAAATCAGCAAAATCAGAAATGAAAAAGGGGACATAACAACAGACACTGAGGAAATCCAAACAATCATTAGGTCTTACTACAAAAACCTACATGCCACAAAATTTGAAAATCTAAACTAAATGGACAATTTTCTTAATAGATTCCATTTACCAAAAATAATTCAGGGTCCATTAAATAAGTTAAATAGTCCTATATTCCCCCAAAGAAGCAAGAACAGTCATCAAAAGTCTACCTTCCAAAAAAAAAAAAAAAAAGGCCCAGCGCCAGATGGTTTCAACACAGAATTCTACCAGATCTTCAAAGAAGAGCTAACTCCAATTCTCTTTGAACTATTCCACAAAATGGAAACAAAAGGAACATTACCAAACTCATTCTATGAAGCCACACCAACCTTGATACCTATGCCATACAAAGAACCAACCAAAAAAAGAGAACTTCAGACCTATCTCTCTTATGAACATTGATACAAAAAATACTCAATAAAATACTTGCAAACTGAATCCAAGAACACATAAAAGATATCATCCACCATGACCAAGTAGGCTTCATCCCAGACATGCAGGGGTGGTTCAGTCTACTGAAATCCATCAACATAATTTATCATATAAAAAAACTGAAGGAGAAAACCCACATGATCATCTCCTTAGATGCCTAAAAAGCATTCGATAAAATCCAACGCCCATTCATATTTAAAGTCTTGGAGAGATAAGGGATACAAGGCACATACCTAAACATAGTAAAGCAATATACAGCAAGCCTATAGCCAACATCAAATTCAATGGAGAGAAACTTAAACCAATCCCACTGAAATCAGGGACAAGACAAGGCTTGTCTACTCTCTCCGTATCTCTTCAACATAGTATTTGAAGTCCTATCTAGAGCAATAAGGCGACTAAAGGAGATCCAGGGGATACAAATTGGAAAGGAAGAAGTCAAAGTATCACTATTTGCAAATGATATGATAGTATACATGAGTGGCCCCCAAAATTCAACCAGAGAACTCCTTCAGCTGACAAGCATCTTCAGAAAAGTGGCTGGATACAAAATTAACTCAAAAATATCAGTAGCCTTTCTGTATACAAAAGACAAAAGGGCAGAGAAAAAAAATAGGGAAACTACACCCTTCACAATAGCCACAAATAACATAAAATATCTTGGTGTGACTCCAACAAAGCAAGAGAAAGACCTGTTTGAAAAAAACTTCAAGTCTCTGAAGAAAGAAATTGAAGAAGATATCAGAAGATGGAAAGATCTCCCTTGCTCATGGATCAGTAGGATTAACATAGTGAAAATGGCCATCCTGCCAAAAGCATTCTACAAATTCAATGCAATTCTCATCAAAATACCAACACAATTCTTCACAGACTCTGAAAGAAAAATTCTCAACTTCATATGAAAAAACAAAAACCCAAAATTGCTAAAACAATCCTGTACAACAACAGATCGTCTGGAGGTATCTCTATCCCTGATCTCAAGCTGTACTACAAAGCAATAGTAATAAAAACTGCATGGTACTGACACAGAAACAGAGTGATGGATCAATGGAATACAATAGAAGATCCAGAAGTAAAACCACACACCTATGGATAATTGATGTTTTACAAAGAAGCCAAAACCATACAATGGAAAAAAAACAGCATCTTCAACAAATGGTGCTCGTCTAAGTGGATGTCTACATGCAGAAAAATGATAATAGATCCATATTTATCACCGTGCACAAAGCTAAAGTCCAAGTGGATCAAAGACCTCAACATAAAACCAGACACACTAAATTGGTTAGAAGAAAAAGTGGGGAAGAACCTTGAACTCATTGGCACAGGAGACAACTTCCTGAACAGAACACCAACAGCACAGGCTCTAAGATCAACAATCAATAAATGGGACCTCATGAAGCTGAACAGCTTCTGTAACACAAAGGATACTGTCTCAGAACAAAACTACAGGCTACAGACTGGAAAAGGATCTTCACCAACCCTTTATTTGACAGAGAGGTAATATCCAGAATATATAAAGAACTCAAGAATTAAACAGCAACAAGGCAAGCAATCCAATTAAAAATGGGGTACAGAGCTAAACAGAGAATTCTCAAAAATGGAATACTGAATAGCAGAGAAACACTTTAAGAAATTCTCAATGTCCTTAGTCATCAGGGAATTACAAATCAAAACAACCCTGAGATTTCACCTTACACCTATCGGAATGGCTAAGATCAAGAGCTCAAGTGACAACACATGCTGGAGAGGTTGTGGAGAAAGGAGAACCCTCCTCCATTACCGGTAGGACTGTAAACTTATACAACCACTCTGGCAATCAATTTGATGCTTTCTCAGAAAATTAGGAATAGTGCTACCTCAAGATCTAGCAATACTACTCCTAGGCATATATCCAAAACATGCTAAAGTATATAACAAGGACTTTTGCTCAACCATGTTTGTAGCAGCTTTATTTGTAATAACTAGAAGCTGGAAACATCCCAGATGTCCCTCAACTGAGGAATGGATATAGTAATTGTGGTACGTTTACCCAATGGAATACTACTCAGCAATTAAAAACAAGGAAATCATGAAATTTGCAGGCAAATGGTGGGATCTAGAAAAGATCATCCTGAGTGAGGTATCTCAGAAGCAGAAAGACCCACATGGTATATACTCACTTATAAGTGGATATTAGACATATAATATAGGATAATCATACTAAAATCTGTACACCTAAAGAAGCTAAGCAAGAAGGAGGACCCTGGGTAAGATGCTTTAATCAGAAAGGCAAACGGGATAGACATCGGAAGAAGGTGACAACAAGGAACAAGATAGGAGCCTACCACAGAGGGCCTCTGAAAGACTCAACCCTGCAGTGTATCAAGCAGATGCTGAAGGCTCATAGCCAAACTTTGGGCAGAGTGCAGGGAATCTTATGAAAGAAGGTAGAGATAGAAAGACCTGGAGGGGACAGGAGCTCCACAAGGAGAGCAACAGAATTAAGAAAGCTGGGCTCAGGGGTCTTTTCTGAGACTGAATCTCCAACCCAGGACCATTCATGAAGATAACTTAGCAGCCCTGCACAGATGTAGTCCATGGCAGCTCAGTCTCCAAGTGGGTTTCCTAGCAAGGGGAACAGGGTCTGTTTCTGACATGAACTCAGTGGCTGGCTCTTTGATCACCTCCCCCTAAGCGAAGAACAACCTTACCAGGCCACAGAGGAAGACAATGCAACCAGTCCTGATTAGATCTGATAGGCTAGGGTCAGAGGGAAGGGGAGGAGGACCTCCCCTATCAGTGGACTTGGAGAGAGGCATGGGAAGAGATGAGAGAGGAAGGTTAGCACTGGGAAGTGATAAAGGAGGGGGATAGAGCTAGGATACAAAGTGAATAAAGTGTAATTAATAAAATAAATAAATTAATTAAAAAAAAACAATAGGACAAGCCCTAAGCTTGGCATGGGTGGTCTGATAGCTCAGAGGCTTTGGTTCTCCTTGGCTGAGCAGCTGCCAGCACTAAAAGGACCCCAGAGGTTAGAGGGGTCACAGCCAGAAAGAAGGGTGAAGCTTTCAGGTCCTAGAGAGAATGCTGAGCTCAGTGGGAACTGGGCCCCACCTGCTCTATGCCCAGCTCTGAGGCCTTCTGGAGACCTGTTCTGAATCAAAACACAGGCAAGGAAGTTTGCTTCATGGTGGCTGAATCAGTTTTGTTTCATCTTAGTAACCCATAAAACCATTAGTACACTATCACTGAAAATATGTCCTCAGTGAAGGAGGGGGAAATGTTTGAAAAGAAATCATCATTATGTCCTGAAGCCAGAAGGAGAATTAGATCTCGTTAAGGATTATGTCACAGGCTTTGTGGTAAGGACTTTACTATGTAATCCTCACAATAGCTCTTAACTTCTTATTATTAACTTTTTTTTACAGGAAGAAAAATACAAATAAGTCTGGGAAACATTGAATGCTTTAGCTAAAGATTACACAGCCAGTCTACAGAGGCAAAACTATAGGTCTGTCTTTAGAGTGAGGGTTCTTCCTGTTAAAGCCAGCTGTAAGAAATCCCAGTAGAAAGACAAAAGTTATAGCATAATGTGTTTGTTTAATTTTTACCTACTTATTTCACCAGGAATTAGATGCACTAAAAAAAACCATTTTAAGCTTTGTTTCTAAAAGGTAAAACTCCTTTGATCTTTCTCAACCTCTTAGGACCCTTCATTAGCAATAACTACTACTAATAGAATGCCTAAAAAGGCTATACACAAAGATATATGAACTCACACCTATGCATATGGACTCCTTTCTTTTTAGATATAAATGGCCACAGTGGTCTTCTGTTTCAATATGTATTTAATTTAAACAAATGATTAAAAGAGTCTCCTTAATGGATGTTCACTTATTTATATAGCCTTCTATGAAACACTTTAAAAAAAAATAAATTGTGTCCATCCAAGTAGGCTCCATAGTAATGGGGACAGGGACTGTCTCTGACAGGAAATGATTGGCCTGCTCTTTGATCACCTCCCCCTGAGCGGGGAACAGCCTTGCCAGGCTACTGAAGAAGACAATGCAGCCACTCCTGATGAAACCTGATAGACCAGGATCAGAGGGAAGGGGAGGAGAACCTCCCTCATCAGTGGACTGGGAGAGGGACAGGGGTAGCGAAGAGGGAAGGTGGGATTGGGAGGGGAGGAGGGAGGAAGGTACAGGGGGGATAAACTGCAATTAGTAATTTTTTTTAAAAATTAATTAAAAGAATCTATATGAAAAAAAAGAAAGACAAATGGGATGGACATTGGATGTAGGAGAAAACAAGTAATAGAACAGGAGCCTATCACAGAGGGCCTCTGAAAATCTCTACCTAGCAGTGTATCAAGGCAGATACTGAGACTCATAACCAAACCTTTGGCAGAGTGCAGGGAATCATATGAAAGAAGGGGGAATTAGTGGAGAGGACAGGAGCTTCACAAGGACCAAATATAGCAGGGCACAGGGGTCTTTTGTGAGACTTTATCTCCAACCAAGGACCATGTATAGATATAACCTTGAACCCCTGCTTAGATGTCGCCCATGGTAGCTCAGTATCTAAGTGGGTACCCTAGTAAGGGAACAGGGACTATTTCTGCCATGAACTCAATAGCTGGCTCTTTGACCTGCCCCCCACACCCAAGGGAGGAGCAGCCCTGCTAGGCCACAGAGGAGGACTTTACAGGCAGGCCTGAAGATACCTGATAAATTAGGGTCAGATGAAAGGGGAGGAAGTCCTCCCCTATCAGTGGACTTGGAAAGGGGTAGGGAGAAGATGAGGGAGAGAGGATGAGATTGGGAGGGAATGAGGGAGCGGGATACAGCTGGGATACAAAGTTAATAAACTGTAACTAATATTTAAAAAATAAAATTTAATTTAAAAAATTGTGTCCAATTTTTTGCTGTTACAAACGCTGCTATATAAATATTCTTATACAGTTTCATTGAAGACACTTGCCAGTGTACTTTGGAGGATAATTGTAGAAGTAAAATTCTTTGGTCAGGAGCACCTAAACTCTTGATAGTGTTACAGAGGCACTAAAGGACCATTAAAGAAAAACTATTTCCTTTGGTGTAGCAAATGAAATCTCTCACCAAAGGACCATTCCTCATGAAGACAGGCCCCTGAGCCATGTTAAAGACATGGGAGGGATAATTATTCTTTTAATGAGATAATGTGCTTTACTTTCCCAGAATTTCCTGCCCTTCCTGCAGTCTCTTACAGTGCAGCAGACATGGAATTTTGCAAATGTATTCACTTTTCTAATTACTCAGAAAAACATAACTACTTTTTCTGTTTCCACCTCTTTTCTAAGCATGCTTTCTCTAACACTTTGGGCTTCATTCTTTCTCTGAAGCTCTTTACCTTGTGGCTGGTCTCCATGCTGGCTTAACTCAAACATGGCCTTTTCTCTTTCTCTTCTCCATCTTCTTCTTTTATGTGGCTCCTGAGATTTATAGTTGCCACCCTGTTTTGTTTTTGTTTGGTTTTCTTTTAAACTCTAATAAAACTACCCCATGGCTTCATTTTAAATCCATTTCTTAAAATTTTTAAGGAACTAAGAACCCCAAGAGGGTAGGTAAAAGTAGATAAAACAAAAGTGCCTGCAGTAAAGGGTATATGCTAGTTTATACACTTTAACATGTATACTTTATGATTAGACTTCCTTTCCCATTGCTTCCAAAACTGCACTCGATTGTGTGGAAAAAACAAAACAAGCAAAGAAACAAACAAAAACAGCAACAAAAAGAAAACCAACACGTGTTCATAGGCTCCTTTGAAAGTTATAGACTTCCTTCAGCATATATAAGCTTACTTGTACACAAGGTTACATACACAGTGTATAGAAAGAAACCTTACTTATTCAGGCATGTATATTATAGTCCCACCACTTGCACAGAGAAAGATTTTTGGAGTTCCTTGATCTCCAGAAGATGCCAACTAAAGCATCTGATTGTCAGCTAGATCATGTTGACATGGTAAGAAGATGGAATAAATCCCTGCAAACAAACAGTTGCCAGTGATTAATGATCTCAAACCTTAAGAGTATTTGTTAAGAGTCACCACAGGCATTCTGGCAACTCCACCAGACTGCTGTACAACAAGGCCAGCTCAGGTCATGAGGCAGCAAGAGGACATGCCTTCAGCAGAACTAGCTAGGAGCTACCATCTGCCTCTGTTGAGGAAGGATATCACAAGAGAGGGACAAAATGATTTTTATCATTTTTATTTTATTTTATATTAATCACAGGTTATGTACTTTGTATCCCAGCTGTAGCCCCCTCCCGCATCCCCTCCCTATCCCCCCATCCCTCCCTCCTCTCCTCCCTGCCCCTTTCGAAGTCCACTGATAGGGGAGAACCTCCTCCCCTTCCATCTAACTCTAGCTTACCAGATCTCTTCAGGAATGGCTGCAATGTCCTCTTCTGTGGCCTAGCAATGGGGGGAGGCGGGGAGGGAGGGTGTCAAAGAGCCAGCCATTGAGTTCATGTCCCTTACTAGGGTACCCACTTGGATATTGAGCTACCATTTGCTACATTCAAGCAGGAGTTCTAGATTATATCCATACATGGTCCTTGGTTGGAGAAACAGTCTCATAAAAGACCCCTGTGCCCTGCTATATTTGGTCCTTGTGGAGCTCCTGTCCTCTCCAGGTCATACTAACTCCCCCTTCTTTCAGATGAGTCCCTGCACTCTGCCAAAGGGTTGATTATGTGTCTTAATATTTGCTTTGATACCCTGCTAGGTATAGGTATAGGTATAGGTATAGGTATAGGTATAGGTATAGGTATAGGTATAGGTATAGAGGCCCTCTGTGGTAGGCTCTTGTCCTGCTACTTGTTTTCTCCTACATCCAATGTCCATCCCATTTGTCTTTCAAAGTGAGGATTGATCATCTTATCCCGACAAAATGATTTTTAAAAATATCAAACAAAAGGTGAAGAAAAATTAGGCAGAATTTCCCAGCTGTGCTTAAAGGAATTGAAATAATACACTAGAAAATGAAACACTATGTATTCTATTAAAAGATCCTTACTGGATTTATGCACGAATATTTTCATACATTGATGCAATCTAATCAAAAGTGCAGGATCCAAGCAGGCTTAAAAGACTTTTCTATTTGGTTTGGTTTGGTTTTTTTTTTTTGGGGGGGGGGGTAGGTTGTTTGTATTTTGAAACAGGGTTTCTCTGTGTAGCCTTGATTGTCCTGGACTTGCTTTGTAGACCAGGTTGGCCTCGAATTCACAGAGATCAGTCTACCTCTGCCTCCCTGAGTGTTGGGATTACAGGTATGTGACATCACACCCAGCTCAAAAGCTGCCTTAACTTTGCTTACTTGAATTTGCTCAAAATCTGAGGACACAATTATAAAATGTTCCTCTTCTGTCTGGCAGTTACCTTTGTAGAAGTGTTGATTTTAACATCTTGGACAAAGAGCAGGCTTGCAGTCGTGATCTGAAAAGAGTAAGAACAATGGCACGGGTGGCATTAGGGTTACCTGGCAGAGAAGGACCTTATCTCTCTCTAACGGGGATCCAGAGGTCATATTAATGATCATCTATGATCAACAGATATTACATTATTAAAACAACACATGAATGTGCACAGCTAATGCTACCTGTAAAGGAGTTTAGAGCTGAATGTTTTAACTGTTCAGTGAAGAAGCCCTCCAGCAAGCAGCAGAACTTCCTTCTAATTATGTGTGGGATTTTCCTTTCTTTTCTCAATTAACAACCAACAGCATACTGTCATAGGGATATTATATGAAATTGTTTGCCTCTATGTAGATGCAATCGGACATCCAAGGATAGGTTACAGGCTTGTTATGTTGTTATAAAAGTTACAGAGTTGTGCCAGACATTGTGGTGCAAATCTTTAATCCCAGAATCCAAAAATCAGAGACAAGGACCTTTATGAGTTCAAGGCCAGCCTGATCTACATAGTGAGTTCCAAGATAGTCAGGGCTATAGAGAGAGATCCTATTTCAAAACAAAACAAACAAAAAACACAAATTACAAAGCTGAAGCATGATTTAAGAAAGGCTTGTTTTAACGCATCAGGTCTGAAACTGCATCTCAATCGATTTCACAGGTTGTTGGCAGCTACTGAGCAGTGTGTGCTATTAGCTTACCCACATCTCATCAGCTATGTATACAAATGGACCAGGTTTGTCACGGTCACTTCTGTGCCTCTGAAATACCTCCAGATCAGTCATGCTCCCTTCAAATACCATCCATGACATATAGATGGTCTTCATTTGATTTTCCTTCATTGAGTTTGATTGAGCAATTGATTATCATTTGGATAGGCAAAAAAAGCTATTTTAGAACACATATTTTCCAATTGCATTCCGGGGATCATTTCCCTCAGTGTTCTGTCTATGGCTTGTCTTCCTTTCTCCATGCCAGTGACTGAGCTTTTTCTCCGTCATGTATTTGTATACAGAGAAATTCCATGAGCAAGCATACAACAATCTATGAAAACTAGAAAGACGAAAAAATATTAGCAGCCCAATGAGAGTCAAATTTTTAAAAAGATGATTAGTTTCCCAGGCACTAAGTGGAATAATTAAAAAAAAAAAAGCCTGGCCAGGTATGGTAGAAGAAACCTTTATTCCTGGCCCTCAAAAAGAGGAGGCAGAGGCAGGTGGATCTCTGTGAGTTCTGCCTATCCTGGTCTACATAGAAAATTGCAGGTAATCAAAGGCTACATAGTGAGACCCAGTCAAAGAAAATAACCATATCAATAAATAAATAAAACATTTGCACAGTCTTGTTTCTCATTTGTAGTGTACTCTATTAGACAGTCAGGAAGAATGTGAATAATACCACTGTGACAGGTTTCAAACAAACTAGTAGGAATGCTCGTTGAAATGAAATGCAGAACATAACCAAAGAGGTATACATGAACATCTCAACGCCTATAGTAGTCTAAGCAGTAACAACACGTGGCATTCTTTAGCATGTTATTTGAAATAAGAACCAGGCTAGCCAGCTCATCCAAGTATGCTCTCAGGTTCAATTGTTGTGCCCAGGCCACACTGGCATGTCATCTTGGTATGCATAAGTAGGAGCTGAGACCTTCTGACTTTTTTATCTGGGACAAAGAATATACCAACAGAACCATCTGTAGAATTCTGTGTAACGTTCAGTAATTCTAATTACATAATTAGTGCAGTACTTTAAATAGATTCTATTTGAGATTCATTCAGGGTTTTTTCCTCCCTTTCCTTTCTCAGTTTGCTCTAGAAAGTGATCTGAGGTAGTTTATAGACACATACAGTATAATATGTTAAAAATTCATATGTAAAAACTTATTTTCTAGGATAGAGAAAAAATGGAGGGAGGAGGCTACCATTGGGATGCAAAGTGAATAAATAAATAAACTAAACTTATTTTCCAACACTCGGAATTAGGGACATATTTCTAAGAAATACTGGGAAAATACTCATAATAACTACTGATAATATGTTGACCAATTAATAATAGTTGCCAACTGATCAGACTTTATAGTCTCCATGAATAAATTTTGCTTGTATTAATTTTGCATAGTTTTTTATTATTCTCCTTCATCTAATTTTTAGAGAAGCTTGAAATCAAAACACACTCCTAACAAAAAGACACAGCATAAATGAATCCCTGCTAAGACCTGAATGAAGAGCTGTCTCCAGAGCCCTGTACAGTCCAGCAAAGACTTAATAACCTTCAAGCTGAGTGGCAGGTGCTTGGAAAGCCCTGGAAGGATTTGGTATTTTCCACACCAAGTTAAGTCCATGAAACTACAATGACTACCAATGGTGAATGGCTTACCATTTGTTTTTAATTTAGCAATGTGACAATGTGTTCATTTCTTGCTTTTTAACTTAAAATTACTATTTATCCACTGATTTTTCTGCTCAGGGAGACAGAAGAACAATGTCTACACTTCCAGAGAATGAAACTGAATCTGTTGACAATAGTGTAACGGTTTATAATCTGAGGTTACCGTTTTGTCTTGACAATAAATGTCTCTGTTTAAAATTATAAGGCTCATTCAGTTTTCAAGACCTCTTTTAAAGACCACCACCGAGTTCCTCAGGCAGAGTTTCTATCCCTTCTGTTTTATTTGTTCCCATTACTCTTTTCTACAATACATGCCCTTGTACAGCACTTTTTTTTTTCATAGATCTGTTTTACTTCTCTGCTTATCAATTCTGAAAAGCAGACTGTAAAGTAAGATTTTTCTGTAACATTTTTTAGGGCCTTGAGAGAGTTGTTTTGTTTTGTTCTGATTTGCCTTGTTTTTATTTTTTCCTTTTATCCATACCTAACTAGACACTCAGTAAACAGTTGATAGAATAAGTACCCACTTTGATAAAAATTTGTTTGAAAACTTGAGCAGCTTTCAGCTATTTTCTTTGACTTTGTCTATTAGGATCAAAAGACTCTAGCAGATCTGTCAAACTCTTTATAATTCAAATCCCGTAATACAGACAGATAATCAAGGAAGTCCCTGTCCCCCCTCCAAGCAGTTGTCTTACTTCAATTTCCAGATCCTCCCCACATAGGCTTCCTCCTGAGGCAGCCCATGTGTTTAACAACCCCGCAGTATTAGCCGTGCTGTGTTTCTCACTCTACCATTCACCCACTTTACCAGTTTACCACAGAAAAATCAGCATTTTTCAATCCCATGAAGAGATGTTTACCCAGGGTCCTCCTTCTTGATTAGCTTACAAACAGGATGAACATTGGAATAGGGAGAAAACAGGTGAAGGACAGGCCCCTACCACAGAAGGCCTCTGAAAGATCCTACCCTGCAGGGTATCAAAGCAGAGGCTGAGACTCATAGCCAAACTTTGGGCAGAGTGCAGGGAATCTTATGAAAAAAGGGAAAGACAAAAAGATCTGGAGGGGAGAAGAGCTCCCCAAGGAGAGAAAACAAAATCTGGGCACAGGGGTCTTTTCTGAGAATGATACTCCAACCAAGGACCATTCACGGAGATAACCTAGAACCCCTGCACAGATGTAGCCCATGGCAGTTCAGTGTCCAAGTGAGTACCCTAGCAATGGGAACAGAGCTGTCTCTGACATGAATTCAGTGGCTGGCTCTCTGATCACCTCCCCCTGAGGGAGGAATAGCTTTACCAGGTCACAAAAGAAGACAATGCAGCCACTCCTGATGAGACCTGATAGACTAGGATCAGATGGAAGGGGAGGAGGACTTCCCCTATCAGTGGACTGGGGGAGGGACATGGGTGGAGAAGAGGGAGAAAGGGTGGGATTGGGATGGGACAAGGGAAGGGGCTACAGCTGGGATACAAAGTGAATAGACTGTAATTAATTAAAAAAATAAATATTAAAAAAAATGTTTAATTCGGCCATCTGCCATTAGCCCACTCCCAACTACTTTGTTTTACTTCTGGCTCACCAGCAACTATCAGTGGAATCTTTAATGATAAGGCTTTATTTAACACATTTACACTTCTTACTATGCACCAGGTCTTGCTTTAAGTGCTTTACAAGTTAAATGCTCTTTATTCTTCTGAAATTCCTAGACATAGGAACAGATAAGGACAACTGGGCCTAAAGATGTGCTATCCTGCCTTACAAAATGGATGAATCCAAACTCAAATGTAGGCAGCCTGGCTCTAAGAGCTCTGAACTCTCCCCTGGCTTTGAGGAGATGGGTTTATTACAAAGACAATTACAGGGATGAGATAATTATATTTTAATCTTCAGCAGCTAAGAGAGTACACTATCATGGAAAGAAATTAGTCCCCACATATTAAAAATCTAAAAACATCAAGTCAATTTAATGTGCCCTTCAGGCCTTCTATTTTCTTAAACATCCGGGAAACAAGCTAAAACAATTCTCCTGTGGTTCCCACACTGAGAAGTTTCTAATGCTCTGGGTGGAAGGTGCCTTTCTTCCTTAAGTGACTGAAATAGACATGTCAATTTTCTTGAAAGCTTAAACTGTAAGTCTAGTGCTAAATCTTGCTTCCTGCTCTGAGCTGGATGTTCTAGCACCCTTGGGAAAGGAGGAAGGAGACTGTGGAACTTTTAGTGTCCCCCATTCTGGCTTTCTAGCTTTTTTTTTTTCAGTCAATGAGAAAATACCTTAAATGCGCCTGCTGATGTGAGTGGGGTGCTTTGGAGGAACCCTTGTGATAAAGTTGGAGACAAAACATTATATGCATGTTCTGGTTCTAAGGTCAGGGTGAATTACAAATGAAGATTAATAGTGGATAGCTGTAGGAAGTACAAATATGAGTAAATTTTACTCTTTTTCTTATTTTCAAAGAGCATGCTTCTTTCAAAAATAAGCAAGTCAGTATTATAAAGAGGCTTTATCTGTTTTATTTTATACATAGAAGACATAATCATATTTTGGATTTTTCTAATAAATAATGGAAATGCCAAATGATTCCATTTTTGAAAGCAGTAAATTCAAGTGTGTGTGCATGCAGATGTGTACATATAGACATATGCACATAAATAAAATGTGTGCACATAGAATAGTTAGGATCACTATCGCTCTAATCACAATGACCAAAAACAACTTGTGGAAGAAAAGATTTATTTGATTTACATACCCAAGTCACAGTCCTCTGAGGGAGGTCAGGACAGGAACTTACATGCTATGGAGAGGTTCTGCTTACTGCCTTCGTCTTCCTGCTTTCTTAGTGAACACAGGACCACCAGCCCAGGGGTGGCATCCTTCATAATACCCCACTACCCCCACAGATCACTGATTTAAAAAATGTCCTAAAGGTCTACTACAGCCTGATTATACAGAGACAGTTTCTCAATCAAGGTTCCATCCTCTCAGAGGACTCTAACTTATGCCAACTTGTTATTTAACGACCACCACATGTGGTATTATTCTGTTGCTCTCATACATCACTAAGCCCACAGAAGCACAATGATTTTCAGTCTTTTTCCACTTCCATGACCCCCTGCAACTCAAAACTATCATCTTCTCCTATGCCATGTGAGGTTCTGACCGGATGCCCCCCTCTCAACTTTCAGACACCTGTATTCTCTGTACATTCATATTCCATATACCCCAACTGCTCTGCCATCCCCTCCTCCCTGTGCTGAGGGAGAAAGGCTCAGGCTTAGGTCATCTCTTCTCAGTCAGAAGCATGGTGTCTGCTTGCTGTTCACTGACTGTCTGTCCTTACTTACATGTCCCTCTGGAACATGCAGTTTCATGCTCACAGAACGATTTTACTCACTAACTGCCTTATCTGGGTACATTTCCTTCTTTTTTTCATTTGAATCTTGACTTGAAACGTATAAACCAAAAAAGACTACCTCCTTTTCTTCTTGGTACATTAAAAAAAAACTCACAACATTAAGGCTGATCCTAAGATACCAAAAAAACATTATCAATGAAGTCAGCCTAACCCAGATCAACAGAGAAGTCCAGTCTAAAGACTCAATGAGACTATTTAATAGTCCCAAAATCAACTCAACAAGAAGCTAGAGAGGGAAGTAATTCCACCTGGGGAGAAAACACATGCAAAACCACACTGTTAGATGAGTCAAGAGCTAAATCAATTGCCACAAACTGTCTAAACCAGGGGTCTTCAAACTACGGCCAACGGGCCACATGCGGCCTGCAGAGGAGTCTGATCCGGCCCTCCAGCAATGAGTACAGTTTGGCCGCCAAGATACCTGCCAGAATATACACTTAGTGTCACAGCTTCTCAGGGATGACGTCAACTGCCTCCGTCCACGGCACACTGTGTGCTGGGAGGGTGGGCGTGAGGGTGGTGTTGGGAGGGACACTGATGCGCCCTTGCACTCGGCGTGCTCGCCACTGATGACGTCACTGGAGGGCACTGGACGCCACGTGGCAAGGAGTACTACATGTGGGTGACTATATATTGATGTAAAAAGGCACCCGCTCCACCCCCAGGCAAGGTGGTGTCTGTGTGCTGTGCCTGCCTGTCAGTGAGGTTTTCCTCCATTCCCTCCACTGCCAAAGGTCAGTCAAAAGTGCCATAGAAATAAATTTTTGCCAGATGGGGGGTTCTGCCCGATTGGGGGGTAGGTGACTCATATGAAAATTCCCCTTTGGGGGTGGTGGGGAGTTCAGTGCTGAAATCAAAGTTGGGGAGTGGGCGGTGGTTGGGAGATTAGGGGTTCGGTGCTGAAGCATTTTAAAGGGGATTACATTGAAAATTTTTTATGCGTTTTGTATTTCCTTTTCAGTGTTCACGTGCTGATTCTGAACATATCAATTTGGGCATTATATAGGGAGATATAACGGAACTATCAGGGACTGAGCTGGTCTGCTTAGAAAAGCCTGCAAGGGGTAAGTGTTCACATCAGGGACTAATGGGGGTTTATACACTGTGTGTGTATATATAATATATATAGACAAAAGCAGGCCCACAGTTCCCATTGAAATACTGGTACGTGATCTGTTTATTTATAAATGTTCTTCATTTTATTTATAAAAGATATGTGCAGTGTGGGTAGGAATTAGTAGTTCATATAGTCCAGCCCTCCAGCTCTCTGTGGGACCGTGATCCGGCCCCCACTTTAAAAAGTTTGAGGACCCCTGGTCTAGACAATATAATCTAGATACCATTTTGATACTGAATAAACAAAAATATAATTATTGGAGGAGAAGAAGCCCTAGGGATCAATTAATCTAATCCCTGCTCGTAATAGATAAGGACAGTAAGCCCAAATGATCATCTTTAAGCTAATAGTAGTTTGGATAAAAGACTAAACTCAGTCGTCTCTCACTTCTACCTCCTCCTGTCAACTGACCCTACTAAATAAACATCTGCACTGAGCTGAGAAGGAACATGAACTATGTCAGCACTTGCAAAAGTGTTTATAGTGTTCATCCTCTCAATAGTGATGTTGATGTTTTTAGAAAAGAAGGTCGGTCTTCTAGACAACTATCCTAATACTGGATGTTATGAAGAATCTGTTATATATGAATGATAGAATGCTATGCTTAGGTTAGCTCCTTTAACTCAGAGTATCTCCTTAAGGTGTGTCCTATTGTTCATATCCATTTTATAGATGAGGACAATGAATTATAAACTGGTAAAAAGATGACCCTAGATTGGCTGGCGATTAAGTAGAAGGTAAGTAGCAGGTAATCAGGAACAGCAACTTGTTTTAAATAAGTGCAAGTCCATATTTTTTATGTGTTATTATTTAGATATATAGATATATATATATGATAACACACACATATGTGTGTTACCAAATGAATTGTAAAAATGAACCAATTATACATTAGATTATTCATGTGGTGTAATTTGCCTTTTAAAACACAAGAACCAACACAAATAACTATTAATAGAATGCTACTTTAGTAAATTAGGGTATGCCCCAATTATCTACCTGTAAAAATAATGGGGAAAAGCTCTTGGTAGTAATATAGGACAAATGCCAAAAAGAAATACCATTAAGATAAAAATGAAAATGATAACAAAGATATCTATATTATGTTCCTAGGTTGCTTTTCTCAGAGGAGTTTACATAAATAATTAATCTGGTTATGTAAGAGTGTTTTGGGAATAGCATTATCAAGAAATTAGTGGTGTTTGCCTCTGAAGTAAAGAAGATAAACCAGGGACTAGGGATGTGAGATGGAAATAATTTTGATATTTAATAATTCTTTTGATACTGTATACATTTTCAAAATTGTTTACATTATATTTGTGGAAATAAGATTATTAGGAGTTAAGTTTCCTTGAATTTGTCAACTAAATATTTATAAAACCTAAGAGAATTTTTAACTTTAAAAATTATGTAAATAGAAGGAGATCCAAGATGGCTGCCACGAGAGGACACTGTGTCTGAGGAGGACAGCAGTAACAACTCAGCGACCAGGAGACTAAACTCTGGGACCTAAAACGCCAGCATTTGTGATTGCCAGGTGAGCAGAACTCCTACGGTGAGGAAATCAAGTGGGAAAATCCTAGAGACACCCAGTTATTCCCTGGAAAAAACTCCAGGTGACCGGCAATGCACAGCCTTGATCCGAAGAGGCAGCCACTCTGGGCACCAACAGCCGCCATTCCAGACTGGGTCACACAGTCTCCAGGCCAGACTGAGAAGGCCCCGGTTACCATGGCAGGCGCACACCGCTGGGCTCCGCCGGCAACCACCTCAGTCCGAGTGTGTGTGTGTGTGTGTGTGTGTGTGTGTGTGTGTCCATGGGCCAGTTGGGCGGGTACCGTTTCTACCAGCCAGCATATGGCGGGTGCACACCACTCCCGCTGACAACCACCTCAGTCCCTGTGTGTGCCTGCATACAGCAGGTGCACATTGCTCAGCAACACCTGAAACCACTCCAGACTGTGTGTGTGTCCATAGGCCAGTCTGAGAAGGCCCCAGATTCCATTCCCTAGACAGGGCTGCATCGGGTGGGCACACTCCCCGTGGAGGCACTAGCCACCACCCCGGACAGGGACACACAGCATCAGGTCCAGACAGAGGGGCCTCCAAATACCATCTCAGACCGTGGTGCACAGCCCCTGGCCCAGAAGGAGGCACCAAGTCTCCAGCCGAGAGGAGCGCCCTTAGCAGCAAGCCCAGGTCAGAGCGTGGAACCTCCAGACCAGAGCGGCGCCCCCAGCTGACATCTCAAGCCAAAACACTCAGCCTCTGGCACAGAGTGAGGGGCCAAACCTCCAGACCAGAGGGGTGAACAGCCTGAGGTGCTCACAGCTTCTAGCACAGAGCACAAAGCCGGGAACACAGATCCCACAACAGAGTTCAACTGAGGCTACAACACACACTATCAAACCACTAGAACTCCCTGATCTTCTTGAAGAATACTCCTGACACAAGAGATTGACAGTTCCAGTCTGAAGTTCAGCCTTAAAGCACAAACAGCTCCTTGATTATATATAAACAAATGCCCAGAAATCAACATAAGAACGTACCCAACAAAAATCAGGACACCATGGCCCCACCAGAAACACCCAAAAGCAATAGAGATTTTAATTCAGCAGAGACACAGGAAAATTATGTTAAAGCTTTGATTATGCAGATATCAGAGGAACAAAAAAGGGACAAAAAGAGGAAATGAACAAGGCCCTCAAAGAAATTAAGAAGAATTTAACTGCCCACATACAGGAACAATTAAAGATATACAGAGAGGAAACAACCAAAAAAATAGGAGACACAGTCAATCAGATGAAGGAAACAATACAAAGCATGAAAACAGAATTAGAATCGATAAAGAAGACAAAAACAGAGAAGAACCTGGAACTGGAGAACTTAGAAAAAAGATCAGGAACCACAAAGGTAAGCATCAACAATAGAATACAAGAGAAGGAAGAGAGAATCTCAGGAGCTGAGGATACACTGGCTGAAATGGATTCCTCATTCAAGGAAAATAGAAAATCGGAAAAGTCACAAACATAAATCATCCAAGAAATCAAGGATGCCATGAAAAGACGAAACCTAAAAATAATTGGAATAAATGAAAAAGAAGACTCCAGGCTCCAAGGAACGGAAAATATTTTTAAGAAAACCATAGAAGAAAATTTTCCCAACTTAAAAAAAGAATTGTCCATAAACATACAAGAAACCACAGAACACCAAATAGAATAGACCAGAAGAGAAATACCTCTCTTCACATCATAGTCAAAATACTAAACCTACAAAACAAAGAAAAAATATTAAAGGCAGCAAGGGAAAAGGGTCAAGTAACATATGAAGGTAGACCTTCAGAACAACACCAGACTTCTCATCAGAAACTATGAAAACCAGAAGGGCCTGGGCAGAAGTCATGCAGTCCTTAAGGGAACAAAGATGCCAACCAAGACTACTATACCCAGCAAAGCTTTCAATCAACATAGATGGACAAAACAAAATTTTCGATGACAAAACTTCAGTCCAACAAAAACAACTATACCAAAGAAAATATAGGATAAAGATAATTTCCCAATGACAACAACAACAACAAAGCAATGAATCACAGTAAGACCACGAACTCCACAATAAAAGGAAATAACAGCCATTGGTAACTATTATCTATCAACATCAATGGACTCAACTCTCCAATAAAAAGACACAGACTAACAGAATGGCTGCAGAAACAGGATCCAACATGCTGCTGCACCCAAGAAACACACCTATTCAACAAAGATAAACACTACCTCAGAGTAAAGGGATGGAAAAACATTTTCCAAGCAAATG
>CM053743.1:90629900-90644247 GCA_028658305.1 Pachyuromys duprasi | reverse complement strand
AGAAGGAGGACCCAGGTTGGTATGATTAATGCTCATTTAGATGAACAAATGGGATGGACTTTGAATGGAGGAGAAAACAAGGAACAGGACAGGAGCATACCAAAGAGAGCCTCTGAAAGAATCAATATAGCAATGTATCAAAGCAGATATTAAGACTCAAAACCAAGCCTTCGGCAGAGCGCGGGAAATAATAATAAAAATAGGGGAAGTTAATAAGACTTGGGGAGAACAAGAGCTCCACAAAGACCAAATTGAGCAGGGCACAGGGGTCTTATACAAGACAGTTTCTCCAACCAAGGACTATGTATGGATATGGCCTAGAACCCAAGCTCAGAAGTGGCCCATGGTAGCTCGGTGTCCAACTGAAGACCCTAGTAAGGGGAACAGGGACTGTTTCAGACATGAACTCAATGGCTGGCTCTTTGACCCTCCCCCATACTCCCCAGGGAGTAACATCCTGGCTAGATACCAGGGGATGACATTGCAGCCAGCCCTGAGGAGACAAGATGATCTGGGGTCGGATGGAAGGGGAGGAGATCCTCCCCTGTAGGTTGACTTGGAGGGGGCAGGGAGGAGATGAGGGAGGGATGGGGAGAGTGGGAGGGAATGAGGGAGGGGGCTATGCCTGGGATGCAAAGTACCTAACCTGTGATTGATATTAAAATAAATAAATTATATTAAAAAAAGAATAAAATTATGTAAATAATACATTTACTTATATGAGCTAAATGTAAATACCCAAATTATTACTTTTATTTAACAAAATACAAGTAATGAGCTTTTTGAAAAACCAGTCTTCTTAACTCCTTGCCAAGATATTGATTCATTGCTGACTCATCATGGAAAAATAAATAAATAGATCAATGTGTAACTGGCCCGCTGCCACTTGCACATAAGCTTCAGCAAGAAATGTGGGGAAGGAGTGAAACCAAGAGTTAGCTCTTCATCCTGCTGAGAGGTACATCCCCTAATTGGCTATTGTTCAAGAGAGAGGCTTACAACATAGAATGCTTAAGTTAAGAAAAATCCCATTCCTATACTGTGAAATGAATTTTTAAGGCCAATACACATTGCATGCTTCCATCTACATTCACAAGACAAATCATAATAATGATTGATTGATTTGACATTAAATTCTCCAGCTACTATCATCCTACCTCCTCCTCTCAGGTTCATTTTATTCCATAGCTACCTCTCAGGAGTCAAATTCCCAGTTAGAAGGGTGATTTGTGTGGTGAAGCTGGAGTCATCTGAAGAAAGGGAGTTGTTACAGATTGAAAGTCTGTGTTGCTTCTTCACAAGTTCATATTTTTGGTGCTTTACACATGCACACGTGCGTGCACACACACACACACAGAGCCCATTTGATTCTGTTTGGAAATAGGACCTCTGGGCCATAAATACACACCCTTCCATGATAAGTGAGTGACCCTGTAAGAAAAGCAGAAAGCTTTCTCTATATCCTTCTCCTTTTCCCCTCACCCTGAGTATATGAGGGAGCAGCAAGAGGCAGCACAAATTTCCTATATTATTAATTTAATAGTTATATCAGCTAAAATATAAGAGGGTTTCAGACAAATCACACCTGAGAAAGAATTCTTTTAATGCTACTGGCCTAGAGATCATTGTACAATAGGTTTCTATCTAATGTCCAGGAGCCAAAGTTCATGCCCAGATGATCAGTAAGGCAGTATACACAAAAGGTGTTTATTCTGATAACAAAGAAATGTAAATTAAATAAAAAAATGATGATACCTAGTATACTTAACATTGTTAAGGAACTCAAACAAATTTATGACAGTTCTTATTTTTTATTTCACATTGGCACAAAAGCAATATGCATTCAGTATAAAGTATGGTTCTAGTTTGTTACTTTAATGTTCCCCTGGATAGTAATATATGGTAGAACCTATCTCGAAACAGGTGCTAATAGTAAGTTACTATTCCCAGTGAACTATACAATCCTGAGGTTAAGTGGCCACATTCTAGAAGCTATAGTCAACTCATAGCCTAACACCGATTACAAACTTACTTAAGCATTTGGGGAATTTTTTGTGACTCTGGGGTTAGGGACCCTCAAAAGTGAACTTTAAAGATGAAAATATCATGTTCCAATGTCAAACTACTGGACATGCCTGTCACTATATGGGGTTGTTTGGGAAAATGTCTATTAAATAAATTTTCAACTCATTATACATGTTATAGATTACACATTACATATTATATATTACATATCACATATCACATATTGTATGCTATATGTTATATATTATATGTTGTATATTATATTGTATATTAAATATATATAGTTTATAATGGGTTTAGTGGGATATACCCCATCATTAATTAAGTCATTAATATGATAGAATTTTAGAAAAGTTGTATGTTGATACCACTCCCAACAACCTGGGTTCAATCCCACACATACACAGATATACTTACCCACAAAAAATAAATAAATGTAGCATTAAAAATTTAGAGCCAGGCATGGTGGTACATGCCTTCAGCACTCAGGAAGCAAAGGCAGGCAGATCTCTGCCAGCCTGGTCTACAGAGTGAGTTCCAGAACAGCCAGGGCTACACAGAGAAAGCCTGTCCCCCGACCTCAATAAAAAGTTAAAGAAATAAAATCTACTGCAGTGAAGCAATTAGGATTAATAATTAGCAACAGGATTCAGAACATATGCCAATATCCAGCAAGGACAATAAGTATGCTCATAATCTTTAGCCTGTAGGCCACTTCTGGGGATTTACTTGTGAGAAAATGGTTCAGTTAAATAATACAAAGCTATCTATATATGTGAACAACTTGATGATATGTGCAGCATACATCTGTATTTCTATAATACAACTTAGGAATTAAAAAGCTAAGTGACCAGTAGTTGAAAATAACAAATTAAAATAAATGCTCTGAAATAACAATCATTTGACACAACAGTTGTTCATATAACAAAAAACATGAGATATTTAATATTGAGAGAATGTTATGTGAAACTAATGTGATATAAAATGTTCCCACTTATAAATATTAAAATAAGAAGCTATTGTATAAAAATGTGCATACTTAACTGAACAAACTGGATTAGAAATTCATTTTAATTAACCTGCATCTATAGTATTATATTATGATTATCCTTCATTAAAGTCCATGGGTATTTGGGACTTAAAGGTATATGAGTCTAAGCTAAAAAGAAGAGGAAAAGTAAGGCACTCTCCAAACACGGCAGTTATTGAGCTGGATATACATTAGTTCGTTTTCTGTCTAGGACATTCACTGAGCACTCATGACAGTAGATTTTGCTGCCCTGGTGCCAGCTTTGGAATGCAAGGCTAGCTGCATCCCTGTCCTAAATCCTATAGCTACTATTCGACTAACAGCAGTGGCCCGTCATGGTAAGAGCAACTCCGAAATTGTTTTCCAACTAAAATGTACATTGGTTATTGTCTTTTAAGGGAATTGAAAGGCCAGGCCCCAAACCCAAGCCCTTAGGGTTATCAAGAAATATATCTTCATTCAAAAGGTAGATTATAAATTCTATGTCTTCTGATTTTTGATATATGCATTTGTTGCCTGGAGGAAGGATGTGAATGTGTGCTTTTCCTTGACGTTTGGCACTCCATGAGACATTGTTTAGAGGCATCTGCTTAAAGTCATCTTTCAAGTGTTTGCCCAGGAATCATATAGCTGGTTCTTGAGGTTTTATTCCCAGTTTTCTGAAAAAGCACCTAATTGATTTCCAAAGGGGTTGTAGAGTTTGCACTCCCACCAGCAATGGAGGAAGGTGCCCTTTCTCCACATTTCCCCCAGCATGTGTTGTCACTTGAGCTTTTTTATCTTGTCCATTCTGACAGGCGCAAGATGAAATCTCAGAGTCTTTTTCATTTGCATTTCCGTGATGACTTAGGATGTTGACTATTTCTTTATGTGTTTCTCTACCATTCCAGATTCCTCTGTTGATAATTCTCTGTTTAGCTCTGTATCTCATTTTTTATTTGGATTATTTGGTTTGTTGGTGTTTAATTTCCTGAGTTCTTTATATATTCTGGATATTAGTTCTTTCTCAGATATAGAACTGGTGAAGATCATTTCCCAATCTCTAGACTGCCGTTTTGTTCTGTTGACCGTGTCCTTTCTTTTCAAAATCTTTTCAGTTTCAAGAGGTCCCTTTTGTTAACTGTAGATCTTAGAGCCTGAGCTGTTGGTGTTTTGTTAAGGAAATTGTCTCCTGTGCCAATGAGTTCACTTTCTCTTCTAGCAAATTTATCATATCAGTTTTTATGTTAAGATCTTTGATCCACTTGGACTTGAGTTTTGTGCAAATATGAATCTATTTGCATTTTTCTACATGTAGATATCCAGTTAGAACAGCACCATTTGTTGAAGATGCTGTCTTTTTTCCAGTGTATGAATTTTGGCTCATTTGTTTAAAAAAAAATCAGGTGTGCATAGGTGTGTGGGTTTATTTCTGGGTCTTTGATTCAATTCCATTGATCAACCAGCCTACCTCTATGCCAGTAACATGCAGTTTTTATTTACTATTGCTCTGTGGTATAGCTTGAGGTCAGGTATGGAGATAACTCCAGAAGTTCTATTATTTTATAGGATTGTTTTTCCATATGAAGTTTAGAATTGTTCTTTCAAGGTATGTGAAAATGGTGTTGGTATTTTGATAAGGATTGCATTGAATCTGTAGATTGCCTTTGGTAAGATGGCCATTTTTTATGATGTTAATCCTACCAATGCATGAGCATGGAAGATCTTTCCATCTTCAGGTATCTTCTTCAATTTCTTTCTTCAGAGACTTGAAATTCTTAACATATAGGTCTTTCTTTGACTTCCTTGGTTAGACCTCTAGATACTTTATATTATTTGTGGCTATTGTGAAGGTTGTGGTTTCCCTAAGTTCTTTCACAGCCTGTGTGTCATTTCTACACAGGAGGGCTACTGATTCTTTTTAATTAATCTTGTATCCAGTCACTTTGCTGAAGGAGTTTATCAGCTGCAGGAGTTCTCTGGTGGAATTTTGGGGGTCATTTATGTATACTATCATATCATCTGCAAATAGCAATACTTTAACTTCTTCCTTTCTGATTTGTATCCCTTTGATCCCTTGTAGTCTTATTGCTCTAGTTACAACTTCTATTACTATATTGAAGAAATATGGAGAGAGTAGGCAACCTTGTCGTGTCCCTGATTTTAGTAGGATTGCTTTGAGTTTCTCTTCATTTTGTTTGATGTTGGCTATCTGTTTGCTGTATATAGTTTTTATTATGGTTAGGTATGGGCCTTGTATCCCTGATCTCTCTAAGACTTTTATCATGAAGGGGAGGTAGCAGATTTTGACAAAGTCTTTTTCTGCATCTAATGAGATGATCATGTAATTTTTTTTCTGTTTGTTTATATGGTGGACTACATGGGTGGATTTTCATATGTTGAATCACCCCTGAATCCCTGGGATGAAGCCTACTTGATCACAGTGGATGATGTGTTTGATGTGTTCTTAAATTCGGTTTGCAAGTATCTTATCAAGTATTTTTGCATTAATGTTCATAAGGGAGATTGGTATGAAATTTTCTTTTTCTTTTTTGTCTTTGTATGGTTTAAGTATCAGGGTGACTGTGGCTTCATAGAATTTGGTAATGTTCCTTCTGTTTCTCTTTTGTGGAATAGTTTGAGGAGTGCTGATGTTAGCTCTTCTTTGAAAGTCTGGTAGAATTACATGCTAAAACTATCTAGAACTGGGCATTTTTTTGGTTGGGAGACTTTTGGTAGCTGCTTCTATTTCCTTAGGGGTAATAGGGTTGTTTAAACTGTTACCTGCTCTTGATTTAACTTTGATGGGTGAAATCTATTAAGAAAATCATCCATTTCATTTAGATTTTCCAATTTTTTGGAATACAGGCTTTTGAAGTAAGACCTAATGATTCGTTGCATTTCTTCAGTATCTGTTGTTATGCCCCCCCTTTCATATCTGATTTTGTTAATTTGAGTACTCTCTCTCTCTCTCTCTGTCTTTTAGTTAGTTTGGTTAGGGATTTGGCTATCTTGTTGATTTTTTTCAAAGAACCAACTCTTGGTTTCATTGATTCTTTGTCTTGCTCTCTTTATTTCTATTTTATTGATTTTAGCCCTGAGTTTGAATATTTTCTGCCATCTACTCTTCTTTGGTGTGTTTGCTTCTTTTTGTTCTAGAACTTTCATGTGAGCTATTAAGTTTCTAAAATGGGATTCTCCAATTTCATTATGAAGGCACTTAATACTATGAACTTTCCTCTTAGCACTGCTTTCATGGCGTCTCATAAGTTTAGGTAAGTTGTGCCCTCATTTTCATTGAATTCTAGGAAGATTTAAATTTGTTTATTTCTTCTGTCATCCAGTGATCATTGAGCAGGGAGGTCAGTTTCCATGAGTGTATAGGTGCTTCGTTGTTTCTGTTGTTGATGATGTCTAACTTTAAACCATGATGATCTGATAAGAAACAATGGGTTGATTCAATTTTCATTTATCAGTTGAAGTTTTCTTTGTTACAGACTATATGGTCAATTTTTGAGAAGGTTCCATGAAATGCTGAGAAAAAAGTATATCCTTTTGTGTTTGGGTGAAAAGTTCTGTAGACATCTATTAGGTCCATTTGTTTCATGACCTCTGTTAGCTTCATTATTTCTCTATTTAGTTTCTGTCTAAATAATCTGCCCATTGGTGAGAGTGGGGTGTTTATGTCTACCACTATGAATGTGTTGGGAGCAATATGTGATTTAAGCTTTACTAATGTTTCTTTTACAATTGCAAGTACCCTTGTATTTGGAGCATAGATGTTCAGAATTGTGATAGCTTCATGGTGGATTTTCCTTTGATGAGAATGAGGTGTCCTTCCCCATCTTTTTTGATTAATTTTGGTAGAAAGTCTATTTTTTTAGATATTAGGATGGCTACTCCAGCTTGCCTCTTGGTCTGTTTGCTTAGAAAAACTTTTTCCAGATCTTTATTCTGAGGTAGTGTCTTTGTTGCTGAGGTGTATTTCTTGAATGCAGCAGAATGTTAGATCCTTTTTCCATAACCATATTGTTACCCTATGTCTTATTATTGGAGAGTTGATTCCATTTATTTTGATAGATATTAGTGACCAATGAGAGTGTGTTTCTTTTATTGTGGAGTTAATGGTGATAATGTGTGTGCTTGTTTTCTTTTGTTTTTTTTTTTTGTTGTTGTTGTGAAGGTGTATTTATCCTGTGTTTTCTTGGGTGTAGTTACCTTATTGGGTTGGAGTTTTCCTTTTAGTATCTTCTATAGGGCTTGGTTAGTGCATGTATATTGTCTAAATGTAGTTTGCCATGGAATATCTTGTTTTTTTCCATCTATGTTGATTGAAAGTTTTGCTGGATATAGCAGTCTGAGTTGGCATCTGTGGTCTCTTAGTGTCTGCATGACATCTTCCCAGGCCCTTCATAGTCTGTTGAGAAGTCAGGTATGAGTCTGATAGGTCTACCTCTATATGTTAATTGGCCTTTTTCCCTTGCCACTTTTAATATTTTTCCTTTGTTCTGTGGATTTTGTCTTTTGATTATTATGTAGAGGGAGAAATTTCTTTTCTGGTCTAGTCTATTTGGTGTTCTGTAAGCCTCTTGGGCATCTCTTTCTTTAGGTTAGGACAATTTTCTTCTATGATTTTCTTGAAAATACTTTCTGGGCCTTAGAGCTTAAAATCTTTTTCATCTATTCCTATTATTCTTGGGTTTTGTCTTTTCATGGTGTCCTTGATTTCTTAGAGGTTTTGTGTTAGGAATACTTCCATCTTAATGTTTGAGAGATGTATTGATTTCTTCAATTGTATCTTCCCACCTGAGATTCTCTCTTCCATCTCTTGTATTCTATTGTTTATGCTTACCTCTGTGGTTCTTGATCTCTTCTCTATGTTCTCCATCTCCAGGGTTTTCTTAGTTTGTATTTTCTTTATTGATTCTAATTCCATTTTTAGGTCTTGAACTGTTTTATTCATCACCTTCACTTGTTTGATCATGGTTTCCTGTCTCTCTTTGATTTGTTTGGTTGTACTTTCCTGTATTTCTTTGAGGGATTTGCTCAGTTCCTCTTTATATGACTCTAACAACTGCATAATCATAGATTTGAGGTCATTTTCCTGTGTTTCTGCTGCATTAAAAAATATATATATACATATATATATATGTATATATGTATTTTTTTTAGGTAGATGGTCCTTGATGTCCTGGTTTTTGTTGATTATTTTCTTATGCTGGCCTTTAACCATCTGGTTGTCTGTAGCCTTGGCTATTTGTTCCTTGAACCTATACCTAAGACTGGATCTGCCCATCTTTGGTATCTGGAGTAGTCTTCGGGATGGTGAGGTCCAGGGGAACAGGAATGGGCACTGGTGTTTCAGATACAGCCACACTGGGATGGGTTTTTCAGAAAACAGGACACAGACGTGGATGTTTTGAAGAGCAGGAGGCAGGCATGTTTGCCTTGATTGACGGTCACTGGGGAGCCAGTGCCTCAGAAGGCAGCTGGGCTGTGGCTTACAAGGCTACCAGACACTGAGTTCCTGAGACTCAGTCTCATCTGTGCTCTGCCATCTTGGATCTGGGATCACTATGATATTTTTTTGTTGTTGTTGTTGTTGGTTTTTTGGGTTTTTTTTTTTTTGTATACCTGGTCTCCACAGGGGACCAATAGAACTGTGGTTTGGAGGTTGGGATGGGTCTCAGGAATCCAGATGCTTCCCTCAGGGGAGTGGGAGAGACAGATGTCTAGCTGCTGGAGTAGAGGGTCCCTAGACCTGGGAGTCTGCGCTCTCTTGAGTATGAGAAAAGAGCAAGGGGCTCACAGTTTGTGATTCCTGATACTCAGAAACAGCCACAGGGGACCTGGATCTGATCATCCCAAATTCTCTGGATGTCCCTTCCAGTCTGGGAAGCCCCAAAGTCGGTGTTTTGAACCTAGCCACTTGGATCCAGGACCCACATGATTTTGTTTTCCACTTGGTCTCCACAGGGAAACTGGTAGAACCGTGGTTTGGAGGCTGGGATGCTGTTCCAGGAGTCCAATGCTGCCCTCGGAGGAGCTGGAGGGACTGATGTCTGACTGCTGGAGGCTCCCTGGACCTGGGGGCCTGCACTCTCTCGAGTATGCGGAAACGGCAGGGGGCTCACAGTTCCTGACTCCTGGACCCAGGAGATGACCATGGAGGCCTGGATCCAGTAGTCCTCAACTCCCTGAATGTCCTCTCTGGTCCAGAAACACCAAAGTGTTTTGGATCCAGCTGCCTGTTTACTCACCATTTTCACAGTCTCTGATATTCTGCCACTAACATATGGCACACACTGGTCTCGGCCATCTTGGAAGCCTTTTTCTTTAATTTTTCCCCCCTCAGGCTTTTGCCTTGGGATCCAAAAAACTATAGGTTCTAACCCCAAAAAGAAAATTTAGGGACAGCTGTCTTATACTGAGAAACATCTTGACCTAGAGTGTGATCACCCAGGCAGACCCCAAGCGTTTATTCTAGGTTTGGAACGAGAGAGGACATAAGATATGTCCACTCTTCAAAGACGAAAGGACATAGGTACCAATTAAAGAAAGAGAAAAGTGTCAAGGCCTGATGGCCTATTTTCAACACTATGTCTAAGCAAATGGAGTTAATGTGATAGACTCCTACAGGGGGGAAAAAGTCTTTTAAAATCTTGTGCACAAGGAAATGAAGCATCATTTAATTCACATTAAAGGGTTCATTTAGCTCAGGTAGTAAACATGCAGGTTCATGCCCAGGGAATAAAGCAATCTGGCAGCAGGCTCAAAAGCAGTGCTTGCGGAAAGACATATTCCTCTGCTTCTTTCCTTCATGTAGCTCCAAGTCTTCCCCTTTTGCTCAGTGAAATTCAATACTTTTTTAAAAAAAAATCTTTTCCATATTTTTCTTTAGTTTATTTGAAAGAAAACTGATTTCATTCTCTTGGCTTGGTCAACTAGTTGGTAATTTATGCACACAGAACAAAGACTGAACTGGAAAACTATTTGAACTTCTCACTCAAAAAATTAACTATATTGGACTGGAGAGGTGGCTCTGAGGCTTAAGTGTATTGTTCTACAAGCATGAGGACCTGAGTTCAAATACCCACCTCACATGAAAACAATGGTATGGGGTGGGGGAGAATGGCTGAGTATGCCTGTAACCCTAATTCTGTGGCCTGGGTAAGTGTGTCGAGGAAAGCACAAAAACCCATCACAAGGTCTTGCTGGCCAGTCAGCCTAACCAAATAGTCAGTTTACAGTTCATTGAGAGATCGGATTTCAAGGCTATAAGGCAGAGAAGCAAAGAGAAAGATATCTAGAATCACGCGCTGCACACCACGGTCATGCCCACACACATACATGCAACACACACTCAAGCACACACAGATGCACATGCATGCCGTGAAGGGATGGGAAGGAGACAGAGAGAACAGATGACTACATTATTGACAAGCTAACTCTTCTCTGAGGTTCTTCATCTCTAAGAGCAGTGAATGACATGGTTGCCAGCATGTCATCTACCCCAAAATGTTCAGTATCTAATAGAAAAAAAAAATAGCAGATGGTGCCAAGAAATATTGGTGGGAGGATATATAGCCTTAAAATCAGATGAAGCTATTGTGGAGTCTGTAAAATGTGAGATTATATTTTTACCTGGCTTGATTTCTCAGAAGTGAATCATTTAATGGAATGCAACACTCTTAGAGTTAAAGACATATAGATCAAAACAGAACTAAAAATAAAAGACGTGCCTATATTAGGAAAAGGTAACGGAGCCAGTAGGAAAAAAATCCTACACAAGAAATTTCTTACATTCTTTAAGACCAAAGTAACAAGTAGAAAAGAAAAAAATTCTGGCGTCCATTTTAGTGATGCTTTTCTTCCTGGCAGACCACATTACAAGGGTAAGCTCAAATTCACGGTGTCTGAAGCCTGGAAGCATCCTGGGCCAATTTATTCTCTAACTCTTCACTGGTCTGTGTGCCATGCTGAGCTAAACAGTGATCGAGTTAAAACAAAAACAAGAATATCTAAACAAAAAAGCAAGTAAGAGTTAAGAATAGTGCAAAGATAATTCATCAGATTTCTCATGATTAAAAAAAAAAAACAACTTTGAACCCTGTTTTTATTAACCAAACTTTTCTTTACATCTACAAAATTTACAGGCCAGGATTTCTGGCCTGTGCCACCTTTCCAGGTTTCATGATTGATATGTTTTTTGTGTTTTCAACAAAGCTGGTAGTAGGTAAACTGAGTCCTTATAGTCAACTTTAAATATGCGTGAATTTTCATCTTTAAAATTATTGAAAAATACAGAATATTCAACAAAAACATTTCAAAAGAACCACCAGGGAAGCTCAAATAAAACAGATAGCAGGCGCAGTTAGGAATCTGTGATAGTAGTAGTAGAAAGAACTAATTCGAACAAAATGTTCAGTCTTTTAATACCGCATGAAATATTCAAATGACTGAGAGACTCCTTCCCTAGTGGAAGTTCAATCAGTAGTTTTAGAGTCTACACAGAATAAACAGCAAGAGCTTGGGAGTTGGGAGACAAGCTCTGGGAAAAAAAAAAAAAGGGAAGCATACAGAAGACAGCTAAAAGCAAAAAGATGCCTAGTGTTCTCTGTTAAGCAATGACTGGGTGTCAACACTGGCCTTGCCACTCACTGGCTGATCGATCATACAGGAACTTCGGTTAGACTTTCTGAGACTCTGTTCTTGCATCCTTTTTCAAAGAAGAAAACTATCACCTGCTAAAACCTGACCTAATGAGTTGTAAAGTAACATCTGATGTGTCCGAAGTACCTAATAAACATTAGCTTCTTTGTGCATAAGGTACAACAGTTGCTGCCTTACTGTTCTGTTTTATGCAGGTACAGTTTGTTAGAAAATTTAAAATCAATGTATGTGTAAAATATAAAATCCATGTAAAATGAACAGATATGCTGTACTCTGAGAATCAGTGGTTTTATTTTTTCAAAATAAGGGGTTTTGATTTGTTTTGTTGACTTTTTTTCAGTACTGAGGATTACAACCAGAACTTTGTGCATGATGGGCAAGTGCTCTACCATCAAGCTATTTTCTCTGTCTCTGAGGTATTTTATATAGTCTAATTCATATAATCCTGACTATATCCATTTGATCTAATCTCAGAAGCTAATAAAGGTCAGTCCTAGTTAATACTTTGGTGGAAGAAGTATTTTGTGTACAAGGCAATTACTTGGCCTTTGGATCCAACTTAAATGAAACTCTCCTGGATCCTAACATTGTGACCCTTTAATACAGGTCTTCATGTGGTGCTCTCCAAACATAAAATTATTTTTGTTGCTACTTCATAACTGTAGTCTTACTACTGTTATGAATCATAATGTAAATATCTGATGTGCAGTATATCTGATATGTTACCCCTGTGAAAGGGTTGTGATTCTAAATTCTGCCCAGTTAAAATTGATATTACACATCATATCCATAGAGAAAACAAAGCATCCTCAATGTGAGAGAAGACACAAGAAGTGAGAACTGTGGGTAGAGAAAAGCAGGTCCATGGCTGAGCAACCAAATGTCCACAGACAACTGTCCTAATCTAGGAAAACAAACCTACAACTGAAGCACTGCAAGAATGTTGCATAAAGGGAACATGATGGGCAAGTGGGAGTTGAGTCCGGAAATAAGGACAGGATGGTAGGCACAAGGGAACGAGTCAGAACCTGAGGCCTGGTGCAGGGTGTTAGACAAATTATTCTGCAACAGAATGAACTCCAAAGAGCTGAGAGAAGCTGGGTGGACTCTCAGTAGAAGAATACATGGTGATTTGACCTAAGTAGTGAGACTTGCAAATATTTTAGAGTTGGAGACTGAGAGTAAATGGGGTTCTAGTTTGGAGATAAGTTTGTTTTAGGAAATGAAGCATGAGATGGCTTAAGAAGGACACAAGGGAGTCAGAGAACTTAGGCTGAGGACAAGAGGGAGAAGAGACAAGATACAGTTTGCCATTTCTAGTTCTTCTTATCTTGAACCTAGGACCCACATTTCCAGTGTCTGATTGTACAACTACCTTCACACTCTTTCCATATATTTTAAATTCAATGTATTAAAAAACTGATTTTTTTCAGTCCCATAAATCTAGTCCTGTTTCTATTTTCTTTATATCTTGTCCCAAAGCATCTCAAATAATCCACTTGCTAAATAAGAAACTCTGAAATCAATTTTGATTCTAAACTTTCTCCCACAATCTGGTACAGGCATGTTTGTGGCTGCCCAGAGTCTATTGAACATGTGTTGCATAGTCAAAGATGTTCTCATATTATGAGTCATTCTTCTCTAAAGTGCAGTCAGTGAAGATTCAGAACTTTGGGGTTACTTTTCTTTAGGGTTGGAAACCTAGCTGTGTAGTTAGGAAAAGGCTGCCCCGCTATCAGTGGTCATCTTTGATGTGATGTGTACTGTCATAGTGGTTTACTTCTTGTGGGAGGAATTCTATGGTGCAGTTTGGGTATAACTCCTGAATTGTGGCCTCCAAGACTTTCTGATGTTCCTGGGAAGAAAATGATCTAAGGGTTTTCCTTCCTTAGTTCCTTTTCTGCTTCAAGTAGCTCCTTGATTTTTAATTTTAATGTTTATTTTTATATTAATTACAGTTTATTCACTTTGTATCCCAGCTGTAGTCTCCTCCTTCATTCCCTCCTAATCCCACCCTCCCTCCATCATCTGCTCTCATGCCCCTCTCCAAGCCCACTGATAGGGAAGGTCCTCTACCCCTTCCCTCTAGCCCTAGCCTATCAGGCCTCATCAGGACTAGCTGCATTGTCTTCCTCTGTGCCCTGGCAAAGCTCCTCCCCCATCAGTGTCTATGGGTTAAGATGATGGGCACAGGCTCTAAGAGAAACAATCAATAAATGGGACCTCATGAAACTGAAAAGCTTCTGTAAAGCAAAGGACACTGTCATCAGAACAAAAAGACTGCCTACAGATTGGAAAAGGATCTTCACCAACCCTATATCCGACAGAGGGCTAATATCCAGAATATATAAAGAACTCAAGCTAAACAGCAACAAATCAAGTAATTAAAAATGGGGTACAGAGCTAAACAGAGAATTCTCAATAGAGGAATATCGAATGGCAGAGAAACACTTAAAGAAATCAACGTCCTTAGTCATCAGGGAAATGCAAATCAAAACGGCCCTGAGATTTCACCTTATACCCATCAGAATGGCTAAGATCAAAAACTCAAGTGACAACACATGCTGGAAAGGTTGTGGAGAAAGGGAAACCCTCCTCCACTGCTGGTGGGAATGTAAACTTGTACAACAACTCTGGAAA
>CM053743.1:90550140-90629800 GCA_028658305.1 Pachyuromys duprasi | reverse complement strand
GATACAGAAATTGTGGTACATTTACACAATGGAATACTACTCAGCAATTAAAAATAAGGAAATCATGAAATTGGCAGGTAAATGGTGGAAACTGGAAAAGATCATCCTGAGTGAGGTATCCCAGAAACAGAAATACACACATGGTATATACTCACTTATAAGTGGATATTAGACATATAATATAGGAAAATCATACTAAAATCTGTACACCTAAAGAAGCTAAGCAAGGAGGAGGACTCTGGCTAAGATGCTCAATCCCCATTCAGAAAGGCAAAGAGGACGGACATCAGAAGAGGGAGAAAACAGGGAACAGGACAGGAGCCTGCCACAGAGGGCCTCTGAAAGGCTCTGCCCTGCAGGGTATCAAAGCAGATGCTGAGATTTATGGCCAACCTTTGGGCAGAATGCAGGGAATCTTATGAAAGAAGTGGGAAATAGTAAGACCTGGAGAGGACAGGAGCTCTACAAGGAGAGTAACAGAACGAAAAATTCTGGGCACAGGGGTGTTTTCTGAGACTGATACTATAACCAAGGGCCATGCATGGAGATAACCTAGAACAGATGTAGTCCATGGCAGTTCAGTGTCCAAGTGGGTTCCATAGTAATGGGAACTGGGACTGTCTCTGAAATGAAGTGACTGGCTTGCTCTTTGATCACCTCCCCCTGAGGGGGGTGCAGCCTTACCAGGCCACAGAGGAAGAAATGCAGCCACTCCTGATGAAACCTGATAGACTTGGATCTTAAGGAAGGGGAGGAAGACCTCCCCTATCAGTGGACTGGGTGAGGGGCATGGGTGGAGAACAGGAAGGAAGGGTAGGGTTGGGAAGGGAGGAGGGAGGAAGCTACAGGGGGATAGAAAGTGAATAAATTGTAATTAATAAAAATTAAAATTAAAAAATAAGATGATGTGCCTTATTAGAAAGAACACAGGTTTTGACATGAGACACCTAAAAGTTGAACCTCAACTTGCTGCAAGATTTTGAACCATTCCCTAAATCTCTTTAATTGTCTTGGTTTTGGTTTTGGTTTTTATTTTTTATAAAAGTGGTTACTTTAATGGTAATGGACTTTGTGAAAAATTAATGAGGAAGGTATCAGGAAGGATGATTCCACCAGGGCTTGTTAGCCAGCTAGTCTAGCCAATCAGTGAGTTCCAGATTCAATAATAGACTTGTCCCAATAGATAAGGTAGAGAACAATAGACGAGACTTTACAGACTCTGTCTTTCAAATGCACAAGCACACACATTCCTATACAATTGCACATATATGTATACACACAGACACAAGCATGTCCACACAGGCAAAGACTAATATAAAGTCTACTCCCTTAACCGTTACCATGCAAGCTTCTGTCTATTCCAGAAAGGCAACAGGATCACTTGGCATTTAGCCAAGGTTCAAGTCTTGCCTGATCCAGACACAGCTTAGTAATGACAATGCCCTTCTTTTCACTAGCCTCTCCACTTGAGAACTAGTCCTTTCTCCAGCTCAGGAATTAGCACAAGAGAGCCCTCATATTTCTTAGGAATGATTCTTCAGTGGTTGAATATCACTACTATGGAAATCTGGTACCATCTCTTGGAATGATGGGATAATTATCATGATGAGTGCTGTCACATAGCAAACAGATAATATTAGCATTTGTATCAGTAGACTATTAATAAAGAAGGTTATTCTTCATAATGTCAGCAGTCTCATCTATTTGGTTAAAGACCTTATGAGAAAACAGACTGACATTTCTCAAGAATTTTCAACTTGGGACTCACCACCAACTCTGTTTTGGGTCTCAAACTTACCTACCGTGCAAATTTGACACTTGTCATCTTCCACAATTCCATAAGCTAATTCCAAAAATAATTTAGATAATACACAAATATTATTGGGGTATGTATATATGCATGCACACACAAATTCTACTGATTCTATATTGGTGGCTGCATGTATATGTGATTATGCAGGTATGTACACAGATACATGTATATACATATATGTATGTGTGCAGTGTATTTGTGTGTGTGTTGTGATTATTAATCCTTGTCAACCTGATGGAATCCAGAACCATAATGGAAAGACACTTATGAACACACCTAAGAAAGACATGCATTAAGAGTGTTTCCAAAAAGGTTTAACTAAGATTACGTCTCATTAGATGTTTGGTCACAGAACAAGAAAACTAATACAGTTATATATACATGCATACACAACTCTGTGGGTTTTGGTTTTCTAGAGTGGCTTGATTAACACAGGCCTGCTTAGAACTTCTCAAAGCAGATGCTCAGTAACACTCATGAACAGAAAGAGAGAAGTAAACATTAAGTAGATTAAAAGTATTGAAGATAATGGGTATAATAAAATTAGAAGCAAGATGGAGGGTAGCTTCAGGAACCCCACACCTTTCCATTTTCTTAAGGAAAGGCCAACACAGACACTGGCCCATTCGTTAGCAGACTGAATATTTATTGTGAGGTTGAATATTGCAGGACTAGGGTTCAGACACGGTAACAGTGGAGACTCCATACAGTGAGTCAGTGACCACGCAGTGCCTAGCTTGACAGAAATATAAGATTGGTATCTAGCTCTGCTTTAAGTTTAACATTGCAGGCTGGCAGTGACCCACTGTCCTTGCTCCCCTGAGCTCCTCTTGGCTCACAGAGCCTGATTGCCCTACCTAGAATGCCCTCTTACACTCTCTGACAGCTATTTTTTTCTGGCAAGAGGCCTCTTATCTCCATTGCTAGCTAGGTTAGTGTGTCACCTGCTTTGGGTTTCCAGTACAGCCTAGGCAGAGCTGTATTTAAAAGCCATTTCCCCCTCTACTCTGTGCAAATACAGGAACTTCATAAGCAAGTTTTTTTTCAAATGGAAAACTATAAAATGTGGACAGTAAATTACATCGCTGCTTTTCCCCTCCCAGTAGAAAATGGCAGGCTGCTAAGTGGTTTGAGGCTCACTCAGTGCTTCAGATTAAAGGGAGTCAAATCTAAACCTCACATTACTCTAAGAGCATGAAAAAGATATAACTTTAAATAGTCCCATAAATGATAGGGGTAAAGAGGCTGGCTGTCAGTTGCTATTGCTATTTTTATATTTGCAGATAGGCCGAGGTTTTCTAGAGTTTTTAAGGCACAGGTATGCCCATTTTCAAGTGAGATGATATAGGAAAACCCAGGCTGGCAAAATGGATGAGTAGAAAGGAGTTCTTCACTGGACTTGGTGTGGCTCTGAGGAATGCTCTGTTCAGGATCCACATGCTCCATTACGAGGAGTCCTTACAAGGGTCACCCTCATGAGTTCCAACAACTTCCCACTGCACTAGCCTTCCACATTGCCCCTAAATGCCCCCTATTCTCTACCCATACTCTCCTCCCTCCATCCCTCCTTCCCCAATCTGATTCCTCCTGTTACCATCCCCACTAGCCACAGTCCACACACAATATCTATTCTATTTCCCCTTTCCAGGGAGATCCATGAATTACCCCCAAAGCCTTTTGTCAAGTTTGAAAGAAAGAAAGGAAGTCCTAACATCACAAAGAATTGCTCACTTCCAAAGCAGTTAAGATAGTCTCCATGGTCGTTAATAGATTGAAATTCTACCACAAATGTGTTTTAATGACCCATCAAAAAAGTGTTTCCCTTATTGAAGAGTTGCAGTAATTATTCAGAGACAGTACTGAGCCTTATCCACACTGCATTATTTAAAACCTCTACTTACTGGAAATCTATATTGGACAAAGGATTTACTATATACACACAATTGGTCCTTCTCATGCTGAGTTGTAAAAGGAAAATGAAAGAAAAGAAAATTATAACCTTAAGAATGGATTTGCTTTATGATTTAAGACCTGTGTTCCCATATATATATATGGGAATATATATATATTATATATATATAGTTATATATATATATTAACTTTAAAATGAAAGATTAAGGGCTAGAGATGTGGCTTCATGGTTAAGAATGCTTCCAGAGAATAGGGTTTGATTCCCAGCACCCACACAGTGAGGCACAATGGTTTGTAACTTCAGGTCCAGGGGAGCCTACTGCCCTCTCTGGCCTCCTTGGGCATCAGACATGAACATGGTGCACAGACATTCATGCAGGCAAAATACTCAGACACACAATATTAAAATAAATTATCATTAAAAAATAAAAAAAGATTAAGTACTCAGTGTTTATGAGGACCTTGAATATAATTTTTCTAGCCCACAGGGATATTTTTATTACCTAATGTATATAAAACATCAAGAATAAAGTGAATACAGAGTAAGAGTGATGATTTTTCTCTATGAAAAGCTGGAAAAATAGGCAATAAATATGAACCATCTAAGAAACAGAAATTTAGGTTAAGTGATACATTGAAAGACATATGCAGATCAGTAACACAAATCACAGCTCCTGCTGGCAAGAAAATGAGGTATGAGAAATATTGGGATTGAATTAAACCTGCAAGGCCATGCATGTCAGACAGAGGCAGAACTCAGTCCCACACTAAAAGGGCCCTAACTCACGGTTTTATCGATACACACAGGTCTCGAGGACGGAAGACAGCTCACTTTGTGCACTCTGTCAGCTGCATTTCTAAGTCATGCTGTCTTGTCATTGCATACCCCTTGACACTTACAAAAGGCGTTTTACTTTATCTTATTTCTAAATCCTTTAAAATAAAAAGCCTTCAAAACTAGAAAATATTAATTTTTCATATGAGAGTACTATGCAACTACTGTGTACACATCAATATTTTTTCTTTACAATACTGAAGGGCATGATGGTGGCTCACCCTGGTAATGCCTGCACTCAGGAGCTGGTGGGAAGATCAATTCCAGCTCACTCTATATGAGACAGTTATAAATAATAATATAGAAGTATCAATCTAAAAATAATTCACAGCTATATTCATTCCACAGGCATTTAGGGAAATTGATTTGCTTTCAAAGTTTTGGGAAACAAGAAGAAAAAATGACAGCAAATCATTGGATATTCAGGGACTCTCAAAGAAGCTTCTAGAAGAAAATCATATCTTAACAATATTGGAGACAGGAACAAGTATTGGAATAACATTGACATTCAACATTTCAAAATTCTGAGTTATAACAAAATATAGCCATGACCAGCATGTATGTCAGTAGGTAGAAAATAAATAGGCTGGAGCAAAGAGATATTTGACTTAGATATTTTTGTGAAGACCTAGAAATGTATGTATACATATATATGTATGTGTATTTAATTATATATGTATATGTATATATTTATATATGCACATATCAGTATATACATATATAGGTATGTATATATACACAAAGGTTTTTCTTTATCTCCATTAACATGCAAATGAGATATCTGAAGGCAAGAATCAGAAGTAAAAAAAATTCTTAGAAAAAGGAATTTCATGGCTTTATTGATTAGACTAAGTTATTTCAGGAAACTATGGACTTATGACTACTTAAATAATTAAGCAGGTGGCTTTTCTCCCTCTGCATGTCACAGAATGCAAACCAGAGATAATAAATACCATTTGTGAAAACCAGGAAGAACGAAGAGAGTTTTACAAGTACAATACGATACAGACACACAGCACTCAGTGACTTCCACAGTCAGGACCATGATACATTCTGCAATCAATAAAATTGCAATTGAATCATTAATTTATCAAGAGTGCAAAAATGAAATCTTTTTGTTTTGGTTTCTCGAGGCAGGGTTTCTCTGTGTAGCCCTGGCTGTCCTGGACTCACTTTGTAGACCAGGCTGGCCTTGAACTCACAGAGATCCGCCTGCCTCTGCCTCCCCTCATGATGGGGTTACAGGCATACGCTACCACACCCAGCCAAATTGAAATCTTTATGAGGAATGAATCACACATGCTGCCCATCACTCAATGGCTCTTTGTAATATTCTACTACCTACTTTATCTGAAAAGAATATGACCAAAGTTAGCTATTTACAAAACCTTCAAAAATAAAAGCTAGAGACTTTGGGATTTGGGGTTTACAACTTTCTCTAGTGTCTAACATAACCTCTATTCAACATTCACAATTGTACAAAGAAGCAAGTGGTGAGAAAACCATGTCTGGCTTCTACCACCTGGTCAACAGTATCAATGTGAGAAAAAATGTACCATCTCCTTGCATTTGCATAAGCAATGTTACACTCAAATCTATGTCACTTAAAATGCTTTAATAGCAGTACCAATTCTTTTTTAATTAATTTTTTATTAATTACAGTTTATTCACTGTGTATCCTAGCTGTAGCCCCCTCCCTGGTCCCCTCCCAGTCTCACCTCCCCTCCCTCATCCCCTCTGAATCTCACCCTCCCTCCCTCATCTCCTCTCATGCCCCTCCCCAAGTGCACTGATAGGGGAGGTCCTCCTCCCCTTCCCTCTAACCCTGGTCTATCAGGTCTCATCAGAACCGGCCGCATTGTCTTCCTCTGTGGACTGGTAAGGCTGCTCTCCATATCAGGGAGAAGTGATCAAAGAGCCAGCCATTGAGTTCATATCAGAAACAGTCCCTGCTCCCATTGCTAGGGCACCCACTGGGATACTGAGCTGCCATGGGCTACGTCTGTGCAGGTTTTCTAGGTTATCTCCATGCATGGTCTTTGGTTGGAGTATCAGTCTCAGAAAAGACCCCTGGGCCCAGATTTCTTGGTTCTGTTGCTCTCCTGTAGAGCTCCCGTCCCCTCCAGGTCCTTCATCTTCCCCTTCTCTGCCCAAAGTTGGGCTATGAGTCTCAGCATCTGCTTCAATACCCTGGGTCTTCCTTCTTGCTTAGCTTCTTTAGGTGTACAGATTTTAGTATGTTTATCCTATATTACTTGCCTATTATCCACTTCTAAGTGAGTATATGCCATGTGTGTCTTTCTGCTTCTGGGATACCTCACTCGGGATGATCTTTTCTAGTTCCCATCATTTGCCTGCAAGTTTCATGATTTCCTTGTTTTTAATTGCTGAGTAGTAGTCCATGGTGTAAATGTACCACAATTTCTGTATCCGTTCCTCCGTTGAGAGACATCTGGGGTGTAACCCAGAACCAGTTCTTAACAAAGGATCAAACTTAGTGGCTCCCCCATTCCCATCTACAGACGAGCCACAGTGGCTCCTCAATTAGCTTCTACAAGTAAGCTTATCGACAAATTCTGTGCTTTGGGAAGCTTTTCTTCAACAAGCTCACTCAGGTAAAGGGTTGATTACTTTCATGTGAATTTCAAAGCCTTTACAAAATCATAGCATAAATGGAAGCAAAATGGTAAACCATAAATCCCAGCCTTGACACGAAGTCCTTGTGTGAATTAAGAAATAAACCTAACTTCTCTGTGACTCAGTTTGCTCACGGGTAAACCAGTAATGACTTGTAAAAATCTGCTAGTAATGTCGAGCTGATCAGTTAAGAAGGATCTCAACAAAATAAGAGCAGCACTTAATACAGAAGTACAGGGCAGTGTTCTGTGTGATGAATCTGAATAGTCTCTGGTCGCTGCTGACCTGCAGAAACATTTACATCTTTACATACACACACACACATACAAAAATGTCACCCACAGCTACACCTATCTAAATGATTTCCTCACACTTTTTAATGTCTTCCGAGAGGTTATCATACATCCAAGCCTATACTTGAGTTGTATCTGCATCTGAAACTAGGTAATCTATGAATGAAGCTACATCTTTTTTCTTCTCTATTAGTGAGCCCAAAGGACCTCATGTCTCTGTAGTCCTATGTATGAGCTAAGAAAGAACTACAAGAACAGTAATTGTAGATGGCATGGATTTAATTAATGTTCTACTTTTATCTATAATTCATTATTTCTGGCCTCACCAAACTTTTCATTTGAAATATGATTCAATTTAATTCATGATAGGCAACTCTTGCTACAGCATCATTGGTGTCTTCCAGTACAGATGGTATATTCTAAGCATCTGCAGTATGATTCTAATTTGTGAACTTAAATCTGTATGTCTCTAAAATCCTTGAGTTGAAACCCTATCCTACAGCATGGCTATGTATGGAGATGGAATTTGTAAGGCAATGATTAAATTTAAGTGAAATCTTGAGTTTGAGTGAGGCCCTAATCCAATAAGATTAGTGTCAATATAAGAAAAGAGAGGAGGCTCCTTGTAAGAAAAGCTCTGGCTTCTTTTTCATTCACTGCAGCATATGAGGATGCAGAGAGCTCTTGCGTGCAGACTTAATCTGGGAATTCTAGCTTCTAAAACAATGAAAAAAATAAATGTCTGTTATCTAATCCAGTTGGTCTATATATTGTTGTGACAGTCACAGAACAGCAACACTAGGAGCTTTCCACAAGTTCCACGTGGCCCTTTTTCCACTTCCAACACCTCACGCCCGGGAGCTGCTCAGTCACATGGCCTCAGCAGCAAGGCCACTTACACAACTGAGAACTAGAGCCGAGAACTGTTTTTGGAACAGGCTCTACTTAAAGGATGCAGCTTGTATATAACATGGTAAGTGGGTTAGACAGATATTCTGAAATGTGCTGCTAGAAATTTTAAAGGCCTAGCACACTGAATGGTGCACTTCTTCCCTGTGACAGAGGACTTAAAATGGAAGAATGTACTTCTTATTTTGTAGCCACAACATTGCATGCCTGAAGTTAATAGATTTTAAAAATTGCTATTGTTGTTAGTCACCTAAACCTCCATTGAGTTTATTTGCCATGATCTATGGTATATAGATCCTACTAAAAGACTGTTTTTCTCCCTCTACATGTTAAAGATGATAAAGAACACAGACACCAAATGAATGCTCACATACTATGTACCTGAGGTTGTATAAAACTGTTCCAGGAAAATACCACAATGGTCTGGGGAGATTGCTCAGTGGGTAAGGCACTTTCAAGACAAGCATAGGAACCAGAGTTCAGACCCCTGAAGCCCACATTAAAAAGCATGACAGCCTGCCTATAACTCCAGCACATACAAAGTGGAGCCAGAACCCCCATAGTAAGCTGGCTAGCCAATCTGGCTAAAACAGTGAGCCCCAGGCTCACTGAGACCCTGCCTCAATATAAAAGGTAGGGAGTGATTAAGAAAAAAACCCAACTTCAACTTCAGGTCTCCACATGCATGCATGCACATTGTACCTGTAAACATATGAGCAAACTGCATGTACACACACTACTACACATATGCAAAAAACAAAAATAGCAAAGAAAATCCACATATCATATATTCGCTGAAATTAGGTCATGTTTGGTGGGATTTGCAGGTAGTCTGTTCTATTCTTCCTGCTGGAAAATAATATTCTCTTTTACAAAAGAAACATACAAACAAAGCAATAGTAACTAGCAAGGCTTTTTTTCTTTTTCCAAAAGGGTGCACCAATGACCCAAATCATGCTAGTAAGCATGTAGAGCAGGAGATCCCAGGGATTTAACTAAACAGCAATAATGCTCCCTAGCCTTTCCCCATTGGCTGGGATCTGGCCTCACAGTCTTTCATGGTTGGCAAGTTTTAAAAGAACTGACACAAAAGAAATGAAGATAAAGTGGAAGGGGTCAATGGCTTGATGCCATCAAGTTCGGGGAATGCAGCAGCGCCTTTGAGTAAACAAAAGTTTTACCAGATGAGAAAGATGAAAAGATACACATAAAAGTTTTACAAGTTAGGGCAGGGGTATGAGAAGATTTGAATTCCTTTGCATGAAAGTTTAACAAAATGGGGAAATTTTATGAAGTGTTGTCACTTGGAAACCTAGCCACTTTTAACAGAGAAAAGGGGATAAGAGGAGTCCATTGGTCCTTCAGGACCTACATGAATTTTGAATAGGCTAAACTAGACTGATAAATGGAAAGGAGATATGAAATGCCTATATCCTTTAAGGTTCAGGATGACACTAAACTCCACCGTTGCCTCTTGGATGTGGTATTGCTTAGATTTACTCTCATTTCCAAGAGGCTTCAAATTGATCTTCATTATGATAATGCTTATCCCAAAGACCAAAGAACCTGTGTGGTGGTTGTGGCAATTTACTTTATGCCCATCCCAATTATACACAAGAACAGATTACATTAGGCATCCATAAACCCATTGCCTAGTCTTGAGCCAGAAACCCATTTATTATGGACTTGTGCACAACAATGTTCTCCCCAACTTTTTCCCTAATAAAAGACTTTGGCTCTCTAGGTATCAAGCTCAACTTGGACCCTGTACCCTACGCTCTTAAAATGTTTGAGTATTCCAACTGTTTAAGTGAAAGTTTCATGAATAAATGATCTTTAGACCTTCAGGGAAGAATTTCAAGAAAAACAACCGTGTGCATTCGCCATATTGTGGGGTGCTTCTTTCTGAGGATTTAACCTTTTCTTTCCATATTATAAGTTCTACTGGGTTTGGCAGCTCTAGAATTCTTATCTTTCTTTAGCAAGCTCACTTTTGGCTAATGAAGGTGTGTGACCTGACCTTAGCTATTGGACTGACAGCAAAGAGATGGAATCTGATCCTAACGTGTGGGGAGAAAGTCACCAAGTGTGGTTTTACAAGACAAAGGTTTTTATTCTGCCTCCAGGTAAAGGATAAAATACTCCTCTCAATCAGGAAGAAAAGGCTACTTTCCACAAGCCCAGAAAGTTGGGCGATAATATTTCATTCAGATATTTCCAGCTCAAATTCTAGAGTTTCATTCTTTACCCAAACTAGTCTTATTCTTCTCCTAAGCTTGCCAGAGAACACACTAGGACTCAAAATGTAACATTGTTTTGGTGCTATGGTGCTCATGAAATTCAATCTTGGATGTGATTTTCAGCATTTTCTGTCTTCAAGCTGCAGGAGACAACAGGCTCTGTAATTATTGCTAAGGAGGTCTGCCAAATTTCAACACAGAAGACTTTTTGGCTTTTTCTTATCAATCATGAACAAAATCAAGAATGTCTATATTTGTACCACAATGAAGACAGACAATAACATCTAGCATAAATAAATGTAGGTTCAAAATTTTAATTGCATAAATATAGACCAGAGAAAACCTGATATGACAACATTTCATGCAGAAAATATCCAGGAAGATTGTTTCCAAGGTTATGGAAGCACATAAGGCAACTACTAGTATAGAAGACACATTCTTACTCTATTAGTAATACAGATAGTTTCACTAGCAGTGGTCACGGCTCTCCATAGATTCTGTAATGAAGAGCCATATCTAGAAAGACAATTCATTCTGAGCCTCACATTCCAAAAGGCACAAATTTAAAATAAGACTGAGTACTGAAAATAGCAATCAGAAATCTGAAAATAATGCCTTATGGAGAAACTCTGATGGGTTTTCCCATATCCAGGAAGGATATAGCTTCATGGGAAAGGAAGGAGTGGACTAAATACATTGGATCTAGACAAGAAGGTTTAGAGTTTGTGGGTAGAAATTATAGAGAGTAGATTTCAAATGAAGACTGTGAAAACGCTGTAAGCAGAGGTGTCTCCAGTGAAGCCAACAAGAATGAGTACTTGAAAGCATAAAAGCCAAGGCAGGCACCTCCTCGGGACAGGGTGAAGGACTATCTCACCAAAACATGCTTTACTAAGTATCCCTAAACAAATACTGTAGAACCTCATTTTCCCAAAGCTATGTGTTAAAAACTAAGGCCATTTGAGACCAAGAAAGAAGTAACTCTACAAACAAAAGCTACCTCTACCCCCTACTTTGAATACCTATAGCGTATGTAAAACTCCACCCTGACAGCAACAGGACAGGGATCCTATTTTCATGGTTTCACCTTGCCCGAAAGCAGCAGCTCAGAGAAACAGCATCTGAATGAAGAAGTACCCAGTGTCTCATTAACAACTAGTATATAGTTCAGTACTTTTAGTCTCAAACATAGATATGCCAGTGTGTGCTCCTCTTCAAGAACCTCCAATAAAGTGACTCATCTGTGCGAATTTAGGGAAACTGTCACCTTCTTGGAGCCAGTTTCCATTTCTGAAAATAAATCCAGCAGTTGGGGCTAAATAGTTCTTCTGTTCCTTTTAGCTCAAACATTCACATAACCCAAAGGAAAGAGACATTGTTTTTATTAAAAATGTCCTAAAACACTATCTACTCAACTAAAGCAACTTTGTTTTGGGGGAAGATTTGTTTATTGTCAAATTTTATAACATAGTAAAAGCAGTTGGAAGAAAGTGAAAGTTAAGTCCTGAGAAGAAAAATACCTAGGTAATTAGAGATGTTTGTTTGGCAATGTTGGTTTTTTTGTTTGCTTGTTTTAATTTGCTTTTAGTTTTCCTACAAGTTCAGGGGAGAGGCTGATTTCTACAACTGCCACTTAAAAGGACAGCCATTTACAGTCTTTACAAAAAAACAACAGGATACTGAAGTTTTGAGGGTTTGTTTGTTTTCATAAAATAATTGTAGAGCTCTATTAAAATTGAAACGAAATTTGAAAGCATTTTTAGGGCACAGATATTATGTTATATATATTTAAGATGACTCCTATGATATTTCAAAGTTTTATCATGTGTGTTAAAATAAAAGTTCAGCAAATTATCTATACTACACATAATAACAAATGGTGTTCCAAAATATAGTCAGAATATTACTAATTTTTGTTGGAATTCTAAAAATGAAAAAATGTATTTTGGTATTTGTGTGCCATCCAGAAGCAGCATTGTGGTTATAGTTTAGCATTTTGTGGCAGTACTTACATTTCCATTGATAACGTTTTAGTTGCCTGTTGATGTGATAAAAATACTCTGAAAAAAAACAGTAGAGAAAGAATTTATTCTGGCTCACCATTCAAGGCTACAAACTATCGTAGAGTGGAGTCAAGGCTGCAGAAGTTCCAAGCATATCTAGTCACATGGCATTGACACTCAGGAGCAGAGAGTGATAAGCACACACTGCTACCAACTTCCTTTCTCCATTTATATAGCACAGGATCTCAGCTAGTGAATGAAGCTGCCCACAACCGTTCCCACCTCAGTTAACAAAATCAAAATAATCTCACGCAGGCATGCCCAAGAGATCCAGCTCTCAAGCAATTCTAAGTTTAAGTTAACAATTAACATTAACCATTAAAGACACACCTGTCCTAAATATCTGCCTGAAGTCTAAGACAGACCTGAAATGTTTATATTCACCATCTTTTGGGTTCTACTTTTCTAGGTCACTGCTAAAATAATGTCTTCTCTGAAGGAACACCACAGCTTAATGACACCATATTTTAAATAATTAAATAAGTTAATTAATTGTCTAAAATGTTATCCTCAAATCAAAAACTCAAGTGACAGCACATGCTTGTGGAGAAAGAGGAGCACTCTTCCATTGCTGGTGGGAGTGCAAACTTGTACAACCATATTGGGGAACAATGTGGTGCTTTCTCAGAAAATTTGAAAATGCTCACCTCAAGACCCAGCTATACACTCCTGAGCATATACCCAAAAGATATTCCACCATGCAATAAAGACACTTGCTCAACTATGTTCATAGTGGCTTTATTCATAATAGCCAGAAACTGGAAACAACCCAGATGTTCCTCAACCAAAGAATGAATAAAGAAACTGTGTGTGTCTACACAATAGAATACTATTCAGCTATTAAAAACAAAGACACCATGAAATTTGCAGGCAAATAGATGGACCTTAAAAAATCATCCTGAGTGAGGCAACCCAGAAGCCAAGACAAGCATGGTATATACTCACTTATAAGCAAATAATAGCCATATAATACAGGATATGCATATTACAATCCACAGACCTAAAGAAGCTAAGTAACAAGGAGCACCTTAGGAAGGATGCATAATTTTCCTCCAGAAGGGCAAATAGGATAGACACCAGAAGTGGTGGAAGAGAGTGAACAGGATAGGAGCCTACTATTGATGTCCTCTGAAAGACCCCACCCAGCAGGGGATAGAAGCAGATGCTGAGAATCACAGCCAAACTCTGGGCAGAGTGCAGGAAGTTTATGGAAGAGTTGGGGAATAGAAGGACCTGGAGGGAACAGAAGCTTCACAAGAAGAACAAGAGAGTCAACAAATCTGGGCCTGGTAGGGCAGGGTGGGGGTGCTGCGGAGACTAATGCACCAATTAAGGACTATGCATGGAGAGGCCCTCTGCTCAGTCTCCATGTGGGTTCCCTAGGGAGAGCAGAAGCTGGCTCTAACATGGACTCTGTTGCCTGCTCCTTGATCCCTTTCCTCCGGTGGGGCAGCCTTGCCAGGCCACAGAAGAGGAGGCAGTCCTGATGAGACCTATAGGCTAGGGTCAGTTGGTAGGAAAGGAGGGCTCCCCCTCTCTGCGGGATAGGGGATAGGAGGTGGAGGAGGGAGGAAGTGGGACTACAGTGAGATGCAGGAGGGAACTATGCTCAGATTTAAAGTAAATAAAAATTTAAAAATAAATTAAAAGTATTTAGGATGGTTGTGGCAAGAAGATGGGGCTAGATAATTTAAGTCTGTGCTTGTGACCTAAAGTGTCTAGGGTATTTTGTGATTTAACAGTGAGCTGACAAGTTATGGGACTACCCAAGGCTGCACTCAGGGAGTGGAGCTTTCCACCATGGAGCATATTTTTCAAGTATAGTAGGAGGCAGAAATAAGAAATGTGATTATAATAACTAAAATAAAATGCTAGCCACAAATTGCTGTAAATTGGTTGTGAAATATCTAATGTCACCTTATTCTGTGTGAATAAAAGTATAACCCAAGAGGTAGTAAAACCCAGGAAAAGACATCTCCATATTATCTGGAGTTGAAAGAAAGTTTAAGGTAAAGATGACCAGTGAGACAACCTAGCAAAGGAGTTCCAAGATGAGAAAAGGGGCATACAGCACAGACCGCACCTCTGCAGCCAATGAAAGGAGACAGACCTTGAAGCACATTGCTTAATAGCCTCCGTGGCAATGTGTGAACCCACAACCTAATGGTTGTGGAGTGCTTTACTATTTGATAAATACGTCCATATTTATTATAGGATTTGATTCACCTTCATCCTGAGATGGTATTCTGTGTTTACTGTGACCTCTCCCAACAAGTTCAGGTACGGAGACCTGGCTGTGAGCTGTCGGCACTGGGAAGTGATTAGATTGTGAGGGTTCTTATTTAGTCAGTGGATTAATTCCTTGATGGATTCATAATATGGAGGTATGAAAAATAAGATATGGGGTCAAAATGGAGTTATAGGTCACTGGGGTCATTTCATTGAAAGGTATATCTTGTGCTTGGCCTTTCTTGTTTCTTTTTCAGTTGTCTGACATAATGAACACCCATATAGACCCTTCTATATGGAAGGGTAATCACAAAACTGAAACTTCTCAAACTGAAACAAAAATAAACCATTTCTGCTTTAGAACTGTTTGTCTCAAGTAACTGTCCCAGTTCACAAAGGCAGATGGTTTCTAATATTCTCTTTGTAATGACAGAAGCCAAGACTGAGGTAAAACAATTCACGTGATTCATACCAGGCCTTCCACATCCCATTTCTTGCACTCTTCATACACCACAGTGGAGGCCAGACATATTTTTTTGGTTTATTTCAGCAATAGTATAGATGTTAGAAATTGGATCACTAGTTCAAACACAGCCTAGAAAATTTAGTGAGCCCCTGTCTTAAAATAAAACTAATTTAAAAAAAAGAGCTGAAATTGTGGCATAGACCACTTGTCCTTGCCTATTTTGTGCATGGCTCTGGTGCAGGGAACAAAAACCTACCTTATAAGATAAACGCTATCCATAATCTTGTAGAGACTTCAAAATCAGAATGTTTTCTAAAGCTGCACTAGAAGTGGCATAGCATCCCAGATCATATGCGGAAGAAATGTCCTTCCCAATAGAGCTCATCTAGTAAGTGGTATATCTCACTTCTGCAAAATTATGAATAAGGGTCACTGTGCCCAGATAAACTTAACTATTTAAGTAAGATTTCTTATATCAAAGGTAATATGTTTTTAAGCTATCTTCCTGTCCTAGTCCATAAGTATGTAAAAGGTCTTTAGGGATGCTAATATTTTGCTATACCCTTCTACAAGAAAACTGCTTATACAATGTTGGCATGAGCTCCATGTTTTTTAAAGTTGTAAAGATCATAGAGAGATTCACTCAGCAGTGTCTGACTTGACTTTGGAAAAGATCATCCTGAGCGAGGTAACGCAGACCCAGAAAGACATACACGCTATGTACTCACTTAAAAGTGTATGTTAGCCATAAGGTACAGGATAACCATGTTACAATCCACATATCTAAAGAAGCTAAGTAACAAGAAAGGCCCAATGGGAGTCTCTTGAATCTCACTGAAAAGGAGAAATAGAATATACTTCATGAATGGATGGAGGGAAGGAATGAGGTTGGGAAAGAGGTGCAGAAGGTAGCAGGAAGGATCAAGTTGATGAAGGAAAGAGGGAAAGAGTACTGAGAGAGAGAACTAGAATTGGTGAGGGCACATCTCTGGGATGAGCTAGAAACCTAGCATAATGGAAACACCCAGGAACCTATGAGGGTAACCCTAAGACTCCTAGCAATGAGGTACATGGAACCTGAAATGGCCAGAAAAGAGTTGCAATGGAAGGATTGGAACACCAATCCAACCACAAAAACTTTAACCCACAAATTGTCCTGCCTACAAGATATGCAAGGGTAAAGATAGAGCAGAAGTTGAAGGAATGGGCAGCCAGTGACTGGCCCAGCTTGAGACCCATTCCATGAGAGTCCACCACTGACACTATGAATGTTATTCTGCTATACTTAGAAACAAGAACCTAGCATAACTGTCATTTGAGAGGCTTCACCCAGAAATTGATGGAAACAGATGCAGAGACTTACAGCCAAATATTGGTCAGAATTTGGAGAATACTGTGGAAGAGGGGGAGAAAGAATTGAAGGAGCCAGAGAGGTCAAGGTCATCATAAGAAAACCTATAACTAACACGAGCCCAAAAGGGCCCACAGAGACTGAACTGCCAAACAAAAAGCATGCATGGGACAGAACTAGACCCTCTGCATATGTGTAACAGTCATGCAGCTCATGTGGGATGCCTAAGAGTAGGAGCAAGGTCTGTCTCTGACCCTGTTGCCTGCTCTTGGATCCCTTTCTCCTAACTGGGCTCCTTTGTCTAGCCACAATAGGAGATGTGCCTTGCCCTACTGAAACTTGATATGCCAAGGTGTTGATATCTGTGAAAAGCCTCCCTTTTTCTGAGGAGAAAGGGAAGGTGGAAGAGGGGAGGGGAGGGTATGGAAAGGACCATGAGGAGTGGAGGGAGGAAAGCTGGAATTAGAATGAAAAGTTAATTACTTAAAAAATGATATAGTTTCTTTCTTCACATTACACTCTATTATTCCCAAGTTATTTATAGGATTCCATCGCCATCACCAAGCTTTAAAATAACCTAAGAGGGGGGGAAGGGATCTCAAATCTTTTAGAAGATAAAGTAGCCAAAGAATGTCACAAAAAGAATTGTAATGAAAGTCTACAGAAGTCTGGGCATCTTTATGCCCCAGTGCTTTCTACCCTAATCTCAATGTGAAAATTCTGGATGAGCTTTCAAAATCCCTAATGTCCAGACTGCACACCAGACTGGCCACACCATACACAATCTCTGGAAAATAATGGAGGACTTAGCAACAGCTTTTCAGGCTCCCAGGTGATTCCAATTTGCTGCCAACATTGAGAAACACTAGAATAGACTCATTGAAAACTAAGTCACATTTTAGACATGAACTCAATGGCTCTTTGTCTTCCCCGCCCCCCAAGGGAGGAGCAGCATTGCTAGGCCACAGAAGAGGACATTGCAGCCATTCCTGAAGAGACCTGATAAGCTAGAGTTAGGTGGAAGGGGAGGAGGTCCTCCCCTATCAGTGGACTTGGAACGGTGCAGGGAGGAGATGAGGGAGGGAAAGGGGGGATAGGGAGGGAATGTGGGAGAGGGCTACGGCTGAGATACAAAGTACATAACCTGTGATTAATATAAAAATAAAGAAAACTAAGTCACTAAAATGAGTTGCTTTTTTTATTAAGAAAAATAAATATGATAGCATTTTACCTTCATGACTAGAGAAAAATCATCTTTTGTTTTGTTTTTCAAAACAGGGTTTATCTGTGTAGTCTTGACTGTCCTGGACTCCCTTTGTAGACCAGGCTGGTCTTGAACTCACAGCAATCCACCCGCCTTTGCCTCCCTGAGTACTGGGTTTAAAGGAGTACACCACCACATCTGGCTCCAATGACTTCAATTCTAAGTCTCCACAGTACTTCTGAAGGCTGCCAGAAAATGTAACTAAAGGAGAGAAGAGAGAACTTTTCAAAGTGCCACCTCCGCTGCCTGGCACACAGAAGAGCTGGGTAGGCATCCTCCCTCCCTCTTCCCCTCTTCATGTTTTAAGTAAGGACAGAGAATAAAATAATCACAGGCCACAATTACTGCCAAAGAATTTTTAGGCGCATACCAACAACTCTTTCCCTGCCAGCTGAACAGAAATATGAACACAATTTTCCTCCAGTTCAGTAATGGATCCTATCTATAACTATCAACTTGGTTGATTAAATAAGAAACAAAGTACCAGCATTTATAAGTTGGCTAAGCCAAGATTGATAATCAGCAGCCTTGGCAAGGTGTGGAGGAACAAGGCTGAATAGCAATTGACAGTTTCCATAAAAAAATTGAGTGCACATAGTCTTCCATCCAAGTAATCTTTTCTGGGTGCCTATGTCAGAGAAATACCCACATAATTCCTTCAGAAGATACTGTTCTGCGGGTTTTATTTTCAAATGTTTTGGATGGTACTAAGAAATATCTGAAGTTCTTTGGTTGCTTGTATCACATCTTCTACCCAAGAAGAGTCTAGCTAACCAGGTTTAGAAGACCTAGGCTTTGTAATGGTCACGTCTGACCTTAATGTCATGTTGCTTAAAGTTTTGCTGTTTGGTTTCTAATGTACTATCTTCATTTATCAATGTAAGTTTCAATTTATTTATCTTAGCATACTTAATCCCATGGACATACCATCTAGCTGAAACAACAGTAATAATAATTCATATCTGTGTATCATCTATCATCCAGGCTGTCACTGAGATGCCTTTTACCCTGGCCATCCTGGGAGTAACCACCATGAACTTTGTGTTTCTTATTTTTCTGCCTAGTTTTGAGTACTATAAAGTAGTGTTGTGATGAACATAACTTTCATGGGTTTAATTTTTTCATTTATTTTGTAATAATGAATGTATTTTGTTGGTATATTATCCATCACATTACTCAGTGTGAGAATTAACTATCATATACTTATATATTCTATAGTTTGTATTTCCAATTAGGATACCAAGAACAGTGGTACTATGAGCCTTCATCTTAGTATTTTCAAAGCACTAGCATAAATGCTTCCACAGCAAATATGGCTGCCATTACCCTAACCCGCTCATCCAAAAAATTCATTAATGGACTCCTCTAAAATGTTTAATTTTATCTTCCTTTTCTACTCACATCTGATCAAGATATCCTGGGAATCGAACCCACAAGAAAGGACAAGCACTCCCTTAAAGGGCAGTATTTGAAAACAAGTATTTATTGACACAGTCATATTGGCAACTGGTGGAGTGTCAGAGACAATTGCCCCTTTTGGAGCGGCCTTAACCGTCTCCAACCCCAGGCCTGTGCCTTACCTACTTCTCATAGGATTTTAGAAACAATCTCCTTGAAAGATAAATTCTTGAGTTATTTAATTTTTAATACTTTCTATTAGAAACATACTCAGAGAAGGGGGAGAGAGAGAAAAAAATTAGCTGCAGATCTAAATTTAACTCCCACAAATACATAGTTTTGTCTTTTGTCTGGCCCTCATATTTGTCACATAAGTGAATGTCACAAAGTACAAAGAGACTCTTTGAATGATATACACACACACACACTCACATTCACACTCATACACACACCACAAAGTCAAGAGAAGAAAGAGCGGCTCGCTTTTTTATAAAACTAATGCCTCAATTTCCATAAAAGATCTACCATCTACCACAGTCTGAAGCCTTGGATTTGGGAGCATTCTGGACTCACACTTCCTCATCTGCACATTTAGCCCTCCCTTGGACTCTACCCTGCTTTCCAAGAGGTCAACAATCATGTCACTGCTATTAACCCTGCAGAGGCATCGAGGAAATGATGCCTTCAGCCCAGCAGGACCAAAGCACTTTTTAAAGCCATGTCAGCAACTGGTCAGCATAAACACTACCCACATCCAGTGTCTCTCCCTCCACAGACGTATGAGATGATCAGCTGAATTTCCTAGACACCTCATCACATACCTGTGTACCCCAACCCACACTTTATCTATTTTTATCTCCCCACAACAGCTTTTCTTTCATTCCAGAGGAAGTGACCTTCTTCTGGTTTCCGGCTAATTCCTCCACCTGTGGTGGCAAATCCCACTCCCTCCCACATCACATACTTCAGTTTCTCTCCTTCCCTTCCCCTTGCCCTTACTCCCTGTCTCACCCGACGCCCTCTCTCACACACATTTGGTTACTTCCCCAAACATTCATTAAAACCAACTAATGAGACGGCACCATCCTTGTCTGTCTTGCCTTTGACAGCAGCTTCCAGAGTGCACAGAGAACAGTTTAACATGTCCAATTTCTCCCTCCCTGTACTTGTCCACAACCTGCAATCTGTCTGGCCAGTGGAAACCATTAGCTAAATCCAAAGCTGCTGCTTCTTTTTTTTTTTTTTTTTTTTTTTCATCACAATGGCAGTTAATCTTTTTTTTTTTTTTCCTTTTTCTTTTTTGAGTTTCAAGACAGGGTTTCTCTGTGTAGCCTTGGCTGTCCTGGACTCGCTTTGTAGATCAGGCTGGCCTCGAACTCACAGAAATCTGCCTGCCTCTGCTTCCCTGACTGCTGGGATTATAGGCATGCACCACCACAACTTGCTGAGTTAACCTTTCAGTAGCAGCTGATAGCATAAAGCATTCGTTTCCTTTTTTAAAAATTTCTCTCTGGTCTTAGAACTCCTACTTCTCTACTTAACATACAAGATTTTTTTTACCCCATTTCTGGTCTTACCCTTCTTTCCTGTTACCTCCCTCTTAATTTTGTTCATGGCTCTAACTTTGGTTCCCTACCCAAAACCCTGAGCACACTTTCTTAGGAAGTTCTATCCGTAGGGCTCTGAATGAATTTGAGCTAGACACTCCTAGATTCACCTCTGTGTCACCTCCTATGAGAAGTCCCACTTGGATTCATAACTCTCTTCAGTCTCAAAACAAACACATACACACACAGAGACAACCCTGGACTGCCTTCTTGTTTCTCTTCCTATGTAACTATCCTCCTTGCCCACGTACACCATAGCATCCCTGGCCGGTTCAGCTGCCCACTCGCCTCTAATCAGTCTACATGGATTGTCCAATCGGCGACCTAAAGAGCGTTGTCAGTCCTCTCTCCTCTACTTCTCGTAGTCTCTGTCTTCATTCAGGCTCTTTAATTAACCAACTAACAAACATGTTTACTCAGAGCACTGATGCTGGGAAAGTAACACAAAGATTCTCACAACAGTGAATAATGCTAAGAGTTTTATAACCTACATTTTTCACAGAAGACATTCAAAGAAGAACAATAGCTCTCTAAGGTTGCACAGTCCAGAGTGGCAGAACCAAACCCAGCCAAATTTACATTTCCTTGGCTCCAAGGTCATGTTCTTTCTGCCATGTTAGCAGTTTTCTATTGCAGTAGGTGCCAAATTTGTCTTCCTGCATACTATCTCTACCTCTGAATCTAATCCAATCTCCAAGGCAGCCAAATCAGCTTTAGTCTTTCAAAAACATTTTTAATTGTGAAAGTATAACACATATAGAAAAAGTCCATAAAATTAAAATATAAACTTGCCTCGAACTCATTCTAAATATTTTCAGCATATTAACTAAACTACTTTTCACAAGTTTATTTTTAAATAAATAATTTGACAGGAGATAGAGTGGCTTCTGTTAATGCTCTGAATGTGACCAGGCTTGAGGAGTCCTCTGTCTAAGACCCACAGTCATGAGGCCAAAGGAAGAGCATGAGTCCATCTCAAAAACTAAATCTAATCATATTTGACATAAGAAATAAGTTTGAAGCCAATTATTCCTTTCTAACCTTCAGAAACCTATTTCAGTCACTAAAGAGCACCACTAGCTCTTCTAAGCAAGAAACCTCCAGAGTGAGAGCTCCCCCATGCAGGGACCATGTGGGAGTCCACAATGCCCCAAGCCCTGTTCTGTGCCTTTGGCTTGTCCTCCCCTTGTGCTGTTTTCTATTTTGAGATTGCCCTCCCTGTCCAAGTTCTCCTCTCCAGATAGAAAGAGAAGAGGCATCATCTCCCACCTCAAGGTTCAAGGCCATACCGCTGAGAGTTTTCAACAGTCTAGAATTACTTTGAACCTGGCTTAAGTCACTGGCCACCCTCAATCTGCACTCCTGTGCCAAAGGAAATGGAATTTCACAACTCTGTTGAAAGAGATAAAAATTGTTGTATGCCTTAGGCCAGACTCACTACCTCTGGAATCAAGGTTAGAGCTATATGAACTGAGTAAAGGTAGAAATAAATTAATGGAATGCATTCCATTATAGCTACCCCTCCCCCAATGAACACATCTTCTCTTACAGACTTGGAATGTCCTGCCTTCAGATCATTTCTGGCCTATGTCTTTGTTTTTTGTTTGTTTGTTTGTTTGTTTGTTTGTTTATCCAGATTATTTTTTATTTGCATCAGAGTCTTTTGTGGGAACATTATTTTTATAAATTTATTAATTTTTATATCAATCACAGGCTAAGTACTTTGCATCCCAGGCATAGCCCCCTCCTTCATTCCCTCCCATCCTTCCACTCCCTCCCTCATCTCCCTCCTCCCCACCCCCTCCAAGTCCACCAACAGGGGAGGACCTCCTCCCCTTCCATCCAACCCCAGCTCATCCTGTCTCCTCAGGGCTGGCTGCAATGTCCTCCCCTGGGATCTAGCCAGTCTGTCACTCCCCGACTTGTATGGGGAAGGGTCAAAGAGTCAGCCATCAAGTTCAAGACTGAAATAGTCCCTGTTTCCCTCACTAGGGTCTTCAGTCCTACACAGAGCTATCATGGGCCCCATCTGAGCAGGGATTCCAGGCCACATCCACACATGGTCCTTGGTTGTAGAAACGGTCTCATACAAGACCCCTGTGCCCTGCACAGTTTGGTCTTTGTGGAGCTCTTGTTGTTTGTTTTTTAATAGATCTCACTTTAGAACAGATTTAGGTTTACACACCATGATAGGATTTTCTTCTACCTCCTCACTCAATTTTTCCTATAATATTCTTTATTTGTTATAATAGCAAATGCATGTTAAAATGAATATTGACTGACGTCCACAGATGTATTTTCTATTACTTTGTGCCAATAGCTTTTTGTGTCCCAGGATTCTATCCATAGGCTCTTTTTGGCTGTGACTCTCAAACTTTTGTTTTTCATGATCTTGGCAGTATTACAGAACACTAGTCAAGTATTATTTTAGGATTCTTCTCTATTTGAATTTGCCTGGTCTATGGCCATACCATTCTGAATGTGCCCAATCTCACCCGATCTTGGAAGCTAACCAGGGTCAGGCCTGGTTAGTGCTTGGATGGAAGAACTTGTCTGATGTGTTTCCATGACTATGCTGGCACTACAGATTTGGAGATTTACAGGAGTAAAATAGCATTCCCATCACATTATGTCAATACCATGTCCTGTCCTTAACCACACAGCTGAAATTTCCCATTCTTACTGTGGTCTTCAGAAGGAAGTCACTATAAATAGCTCATATTTAAGGAATGAGCATTTATGTTTCTCTTCTTTGAGGATGGAGAACATACGTAAATAATTGTAACTCTTCCTCAGGGAACATTTATTCTGATGCACTTATTTATTTATCCAATAAATTATTTATATTGCTATAAATGCACAGATCCTAATCTTATACCATAGATGAAGTTTTGAAATTATGTTTGCTATCATTCCTCAAGTTGTTTTAATAACAGAATGTATCCAAAGGTGGTAGCACATAACTGCTCCCACTGTTAACAGTCCCACAAGAACACCAAGCTATACAATCATAACATATATTCAGAGGACATAGGCCAGTCCCATGCAGGCTCCCTGATTGCCTGTTCAGTCTCTGTAAGCCCCCTTGAGCCCAGGTTAGACGAGTCTGTGGGGTTTCTTGTGTTGTCTCAAGGGGACATTCTAATCAGGACCATTGCTTCATACAGCTAGGCTTTCTGAAGATATTTATGTTAATTTAAAACAAATAATATTTGTCCTCAGTACCTTCTGACTGCATAATGATTAATAATTACAAGAAAGCAAACATCTGAATAGAGTTTTTAACCAGTAGTATTTTTGTGAATCCAGAAACTTGAAATGTTCCCTAGAACTCTGGTAGAAAATGCATCTCTCTCTCTGAGTTTATCTGAATCTCTGTTGCCACCTTAATGGGTATTTAGTGACACGGCTGTCCACTCAATCAGAGGGGAAGCATCATTGCTTTTATTACACATATTGTACATTTCATGGAACAAATAAGATGGGGGCGTCAGGGGAGGGAGGATATGATATGTACTTCCAGAAGAGACTAGTGTCAAGATTAGACCAAGGCCAAGAAGAAAGCTCAGTAAATAAAGGCACTTGCCATCAAGCCTGATGGCCTGAGTTCAGTCTATGGAACGCAAATGGTAGAAGAGAGAATGAACTTCAGCAAGTTTCCCAGGTTTCTATATGCACACCACAGTACATGTGCACCCAAATACTTACATATATCACTTGATCTTTTTTTTTAAAAAGACTATTATATGTGTTTTCTTGCTGCTTTTTGAATTTTTTCCTCTTAAAAAATCACTTTGAGATCATCTTCTCTATCTTTATTTACTGTGCTTCTTGTCTGGCAGTGGTAGATGTCTGTGTTCCAGCTAAGAGAGCTTTGTCTAAGGCAGAGCAGAGGGGAAAGAGGTTTCTCCTAGTTCAAAGTATCCCTGCAGAGACCAGAGAGCTTCCTGCTCTCCCGGGGACAAAATGTATTGCCATGATTGCCTAATATTAAGAGCCTTTGTGGTAAGTCTAGATTCCAAACTCCAGTCTGATACAGGTTTAAATCTGTCCTTTAGAGATTAGAGAACTCAGGAAAGACTGTCCTAAGATTTCTAAATACTTTATTCATATGTTAAAATAGTTCTTTTAGAGTCAAACCATCAACAATAAGATAGAGAACACATTTCTATGGTGCCCCATACCTTTGTTTCTTGTTGTTGTTGTTATTTGTTTTTAAATTGTCTTGTCTTTTTAGTGGACAGGTAAGAGGCTAGAGAGATGGCTCAACACTGGAGTGTATGTTTGTCTCATAGAGGACCACAGTGCTAGTCTCACAACCACTACCATTAGCAAATCCTTTCTAGCTATTCAGTACCACCACATCTGCCTCTACAACTGCCACCAAAGGCACCACAACTGACATCACCTCCAAAAGTCTCATTGCACCATAACCATCACCAAAGTTTCCAGAATCACTGCAGCACCTTTGGCTAGGTGAAGTACTAGCTATCTCTTACTTCAACAAGGAGTTTCTTACTTCACAGCCTTGGCCATGCACAGGATCATTTTCCTGAATAGCAATCTTATTCCTAGATCATGATCACCAAAAGTAATGAAAGCAGAACACTTCATCCTTCTACTGCCTTGTCAGTCATATCAATCTCTTTACCTTTCCCACAATGCTCAATAATCACACAGCTGTTATACTTCTGTGACTTCTTTGATACCGACAAAGATCATAAGTGGAAACCTGTTTTTTGAGGATCTTCCCTTGCTATAGCACTCTTTGATTCCATAACTTTTCCATCCATCAGAATTTTTTTGCATTCATTTTTTAATCCACATCCTCCACAGTGGCTAAATGAAAAACCCAAACCCCTGGGGGATGTGGTATTTGGATATTAAAGTAGGTAAGAGTTCCTCCTTGCTTCAAAATGGCTTCTCCTGCTCTTATCCATGAAGAGCTTCCACAGATGTTGTAGCTCTTTAGATGGCTCTGATTTTGTCCTGATGACAGTGAGACATCATGGATGCTACCTCAGGCCTTGTGCACAAACATAAAGGAGTAAGCTCATATCTCTGGAGTCTCCAGAGGTTTCTGTGCCTAAAATCAGCTAACCAATAAACTGGAACAGTTAAAAATCTTCCTTCCTGTTGCTGGATTTGTGTTTGGTTGCTGTTTGCTTTTTCTTACATAATTGCCCAATATTGAATTCTAGTGCACATTTTAAAGAAGTCTTTCAGAGACATTCTTCCCAAAGTTTTTCATGGTGGTAAATATATATTAATATTTGTTTGGTGCATTAGAAGAGATTGCTCTTAGCACGACTCAAAAGGGTAGGTGGTTAGATAAAAGTTAGTTGTTCCTAACATGATGCTTTGGAGATTCTGGGGCTGGAGAAATGGCTCAGTGGTTATGAGCTCTTGTTGTTTTTCCAGGGGACCTGGGTTTGATTCCCAGCACTCATATGATGACCCATAACCTTTTGTAACTTTATTCGCTGGAGATCTGATGCTTTCTTCTAATGTCTGAGGGCACTGCATGCTCATAATAAACAGACATACATGCAAGCAAAACATCCAGATTCATAAAAATGTGAAAAAATGTTTTGAAAAATTGTCTTTCAAGTATATTGGGAGAAAAGGGAAGGGAGATTGCCATTTGTTTAGTTCGTATTTGCCTGGCATTATTGCCAAAGCAAAGGTTTTACCTTGTATCATATCCTACTCAGCTCAGACAGATACATATTAATTCTGTTACTTTAAAAAAAAAAACTAAACAGAGTCATACATAGGCCAAATCTTTTTCATGGGTAAACTCAGGAGTTAGAATTTGAATTCTTTCTGGCTCCAAAGTTACATTATTTTTTTTAAACATAACCTCAAATAGTAGCCCATATTTACCTCAAAGACTAAAACATCTTCAAGAACCTAAGTGACAACAATACTTTCATATAATATATATGTGTATATAAGTATATGTACATATTTCAGCTGTTGTTGGTGAATGCTCCAAACACAAGAACGTCTATGGTAGCTAGAATCTGACTGGCCCCTGTGACCGCATATTCTTCCTGATGCATGCTCTATCAGATTGGTCTATATAACCAATAAAATACAGCAGAAGTCAATGGCATATTCACTCACAGGCAGGATCACTCACTCCAGGGAAAGACAAATAGCACTACACAAAGGCTCAAAACTGCCAAAGGATTTGGAATGAAGCCATACTGGAAGCATTTTTCTGGACCCTCCTTCATCCTTTGGGAGACTACAGACCCAGCAAACATCACAACTGCAGTCTCATGAAGCATTCTGAGTCACTGAAGTGACCCCCAAACAACCTCCTCCAAATCAACAGAACAGAGAGCAACAGAAATTGAGATATGCCACTGTTACCATAGTTTATTATGAGTCATTATATAGCATAATCTTCTCTCATCTAAATGAACATAAAGGTTAAGATTTGCCTATTTTGTGTTTGTGTTGACAGAAAACATGGCTATAATGGAAGTCTTGATCTCTTTTTCAAAAACTCAATTATGTTATGCAAACATGTTTTTGTATTAATCCCAAGTGTGCGTTCGACTTTAGTTTGGGCTTCTGTTTGTCCACAGCTGATAATTGCCTCCTGGGGGGTATGGTCTCTGCCAGTTGGTAATGGCCTGCCTCATGCAGCAGGGAAAGGGGTGTGGTCTAGGGCTCTGAGGGAGAGCCTAGAGAGAGAAAAGGTGGTGTGTGGCCTGTGATGAGCGGCAGTTTGGAGAGACCAGAGACAGAATGTGGCAGCTTGAAACAGACAAAGAGAAACATTTCAGCATAGCAGCTTAGAGGAGCTGCTGCTCTTCTAGCGTGCTGCTTTTGCTGTCAAGGGAGAATTGGTATAGCTCTAAAAGAACCCTAAACAGCTGGGAAAAGTAAAGGGATCTGCACCCCCTCTCTCCAGTAACCTTCTCTCTCTTAGGGTTGGGAGGTTGGAAGGGAGAGGCTTTAAGGAACCCCAAATTTTAAAAAGGAAGAGTTTTTAAAAACGAGTGCAACTCAGGGCTGTTTGAGTGGAGGAAACTTGAAGGACTTTATTACACTCTTTAAATATTATCAACTTTTGTCTGTTTTCTTAAAGACAAAATTCTTTTGAATTCTTCAAAATTCAAGGGAAATAGCAAAATAAAGTAGTTCAACAATCAAATGGTGAAATCTTTTTTAAAAAAGAATTTGATGCATCATCTTCCTCTGTGTCCTGGCAAAGCTGCACCCCACAGGGGGAGGTGATCAAAGAGCCAACCACTAAGTTCATGCCAGAGACAGCTCCTGCTCCCCTTACTAGAGAACCCACTTGGAAACTGAGCCATTAATGGTCTTCTTTTGAACAAGGGATCTAGGTCCTCTCCATGCATGGTCCTTGGTTGGAGTATTGGTCTCGGAAGGCCCTCATGCGCCCAGGTATTTTGGCTCTGTTGTTCTCCTTATGGAGTTCCTGTCCCCTCCAGGTCTTTCTATCTCCCTCTTCTTCCATAAGGATTATGGCACTTTGCCCAAAGTTTGGCTATAAATCTCAGTATCTCCTTCCATACCCTGCAGCCAGCCTGATGAGACCTGATAATCTAGGGTCAGATAGAAGGGGAGGAGGTCCTCCTCTAATAGGGGACTAGGGAAAGAGCACAGGAAAAGAAGAGGGAGGGTGGGTGGGAATGGGGGGAGATGAGGGAGGGGGCTGCAGTGGGGATACAAAGTGAATAAATTGTAATAAATATATAAATAAAATTAAATTTAAAAAAAGAGTTTGATATCTGAACCAAGAATATACCAACTAAGAAAAAGGGGCAGTTTTGAAAGCAGAGCTCAGGGCTGTTGCCAGGCTTTGACATGCAGCCTCTGATGACAAACTACTGCAGGCTGTTCACACACTGGTCTACTAGACAGACAACAAGAACCATCTGTTAATTACTACCAGAAGCACACAGAGAAAATAGATGGAGCTTCAGTTTTCTCTATGGTAGATTTTGCTTTTCCCTCACTCTCCCTCCTGTTTCTACTTCTTTCTTTCCTTCCTTCCTTCCTTCCTTCTTTCCTTCCTCTTTCCTCTATCTCTCCCTTCCTCACACCCTCTTATCTGTCCTTTTTCATGCTCTGAGCAACAATGTCAGTAACTCGGTCTGAAACAAGTTCTTTGAATCTGATTTTTGAACAACTATATACAAGTACATCCAAAAAGAAATAACTAATCAAATATTTATATGGCAAATAACTTGATGATTAATAGTATATGAGGATATTAGATGTTACCATGGCATACTCATTTACTCTCTACATCAAGTATTTTATAATTACTTTTATCTATAACCCATTAAAACAATACATTATAATAATTAGGTGGAAAATTTCTAAGTGAGGAACATAAGCCATTATATGCTTAAATTGATTTTGCAAGCATTTGGATTCAATCTGGGTAATATTCAGATTTTTGATATGGCAAATCTTGGTTGGGAGGGATGAAGAATAACACTTAAAAATAACCTTTCTGCCCTTATCATCTGTAAGCATCTGGTATTACTATGCTCTTATCTACTGTCCTAAATCTTTTCAAGGGACTGCCAGTAATGTTGCTTATTTGTGACCATGGCCTGACACACAGTCTTCTATCATCCAGTACTATCTGTATTATGAATCACATATGGTATATGGTCAAGAGAAACAGTTCCCCCAGCTTTCCCTAACATTTGAAAGAGGAGACAAGAGTAGAAATGCAAAAAAAAAAAAAAAAAAAAAAAAGGTCATAAATCAGGCTAACACACTTTTAGGTAAAATTTGTCCTATTGCCCAATTTTGAAAAGTAATTTCATATAACTGAAATTATTCAAATAATGTATATTCTATAACTATAATGCCGTAAATTTCATATGATTGAAAAGTCTTCAAATAAAAGGACTGTTGAGCTGAACGGGTAGGGTATGTGTCTGCAGCTTTGATGATATCTTCAAGGGGAAAAATGGCATCTCCATTTTATTTTATAAAATACCTTTGCTTGCCTTTAGTTCATCAAAGGTAGCAATTGTGCTGAAGTAAAATTCTCACTCTATTTGTTTGTTCACTATTTGAGTAAAGGAATTGATACACATCTGTCTGACCTGAGTAGAATGTAGTATTACATGAATACATCATACCTTTCTTCTAGCTATAAGGCCAGGCAAATGCAAGCAAAAGAAAGGGCACTTTCCTTTCTCTTTTCTCCCAATATACTTGGAAGCAGAATTTTCACTTTTTTTTTTCATTTTTTAAGTACATGAGTATTTTGCTTGTGCAAATTTTAAAATAACTTTTGTTCTATTAGCAGGAAATACCAAATTAGAAAATCTTTCCTGTGTCATACATGTCTAATTAATTGCATTTAGAGAAACTTAATTCTATACATAGTGGCAACTGGAATTATAACAATATTCTTTTGAAGTTGCATTTACTTATTTATTTAACGTGTGTGTGTGTGTGTGTGTAATACACAGGCCAGGGAGAAATGCCACAACACACATGTAGAGGTCAAAGGACAGTTTAGGGAAGTAGTTTCTTTCCTCCCACCACATGGTTCCAAGGATCAGATTTAGGTTCTCAGGCTTGGCAGCACAAGCCTTTACCTGCTGAGCTAGCGTACAAACCTGTAATAAAATTCTTAAACCAATATGTTCTTCAGAAATAAACATTAGTTTCATAAGTTCTATTCAAACATTGTAACAATTACTATAAGATAAAATATTATTCCTTAAATATTATACAATATTTTAATTTCATTAATTGGCTGTTATACACTGTTATTTCCACAAACTCTCATGACAATATCTAAATTGACATGGTACTTCTTAGCATATTACTCAATTTTGGAATATTAGTAAAGATGTGAAGAGTAAGATGGTGTTAATTCATTCAAATCCCATCCTCTGCGGTTGAGGATCTGCTTTGATCTCTAGTGGTCAGAAAATCGGGGCCTAAATGAGGGGCAGGAAGAGCTCAAGGCCAAGTAAATAAGCAAAACCTTCCTTGGAAACCCACATACATGGCGTTTACCCACACAGACACACAGACACATTAAAAGCAGCAAAAATAGTTTTTTTTCAATTTTATATTTATTTGGGGACAGGATATCACCAGGTAGCCTTGGCTAGCTTGGAACTCACAATGTAGACCATACTAGTACTGAATTCACAGAAGTCTGCCTCCACCATGTCTGACACAGATGCAGACATTTTAAAAGAGCCATAGTTATGGCTCCATGTAAGGTGTACGGCCTTGGTTTAGTCTTCTTTAAAGATATATATGTATATATACATATATGATAGATAGAGAAAGAGAAAGCGTATCAACTAAACATTTTACTTTGAATTGTCTCTGTCAGACACTTATTTTATTATTTTTTTGTCTAAGACTTTTACTCTTTCACAAAATTAAAAAATAACTTCTCTAAATCATAAACATTTTCAATCAACTCCTATAACTATTATAAAATTGTGCCATGGAAGACATTGTTAGCCTTGGTTGACTAATTAACATAAAACAAAGTCTATAAAGAGCATTATACTATACAACTTTCTTTTGTAGAATGTATCTTAACAAGACTAAAGAAAATATGATGATCATGTGCTAACTTATAGTATATTTGTTGAAAATTGACAATTGTTTATAATTTATTTTCTCCCTTTCTAGTTCTAGTAATTATTACACAAGTATGTGCTTAGGTGTGCATGTGCAAGCATGTGTGCCTGTCTGTCTCTCTTATGCTTCTATTACAGACTACCACATATTGCTATACGTTCAAAACAAAAGAGAATTATTTAGTTCATAGTACTAGAAGTTGAAGTCCAAGATCCTGGGATGGCCTCTTGCTGCATCATGACATGTTGGATTGCATGACTGGAAAGGAGGGTAAAAGAGGAAGGAAGGATAGTGAGGAAGGGGTGAGGGGATGTAGGAAGGGAAATTCGTGTCTGTCTTAGTTTGGGTTTTATTACTGTGAAGAGATACCATGACTACAGCAACTCTTATAAAGGAAAATATTTAATAATGGCTGGTTCAGAGTTTCAGAGCTTTAGTCCATTATCATCATGGCGGGCAACATGGCAGCGCACAGGCAGACATGGTGCCGGAGAACCTTGAGTTCTATATCTTAACCTGCAGGCAGCAGCAGAAGGCTGGGCATGGCTTGAGCATGTAGAAGACCTCAAAGTTTTCAGCCATAATTTCTTTTGTGCTACTGTAACGCAATAACACAAATTGAGTAACTAATAAATAATAGAGGCTACTATTGTTCAGGGTTACACAGTGTACAAGTACAAAGGATATTTAATGATTTTACTAAATGATATTTTTATTGCTTCTTTGAAATTTTCATACATTTACATAATATCTTCTGATCAAACCACCATTATCATTGCCTCCCTCCAACTTACCCTAGTGCCCTGCACCCCATTTCCCTCCCAATTTCCTGTGCTCCTTTGTTGTTAATGATCCTGAGTCCAACTAGCAGTTCTATAAGAGCATGGCTATGGAGCCATTTGGATTTCCTGATATTTTCATTGAGCATATACTTCTGTCACAAATCTATTCATAGTATGAAGTCTACCTTGAGTCATTCAAGAAACTTGTAACAATTACAAACAGTTTCTAAATTGTGGGCAATAAAGAGCAGCTTCTACATTCTCCTCTGGGAAGGAATTTGAAATAAAAAGAACTGATGGCAGTCCTCCGCCCCTTCCGTCTGAACCTAGCTTTTCAGGTCTCATCAGGCCTGGCTGCATTGTCTTCTTCTGTGGCCTGGTAAGGCTGCTCCCCATCAGGGGGAGATGATCAAAGAGCCCACCACTGAGTTCATGTCAGAGACAGTCCCTGTTCCCATTACTAGGGAACCCTCTTAGACAGAGCTGCCATGGGCTCCATCTGAGCAAGGGCTCTAGGTTATATCCATGAATGGTCCTTGGTTGGAGTATCAGCCTCAGAAAAGACCCCTGGGCCCAGATTATTTTTTGTTTCTGTTGCTCTCCTTATGGAGCTCCTGTCCCCTATCACCGGACTGGGGGAGGGGCACAGGAGAAGAAGAGGAAGGGAGGATGGGAATGGGAAGGAATGAGAGAGGGGCTACCACTGGGATACAAAGTGAATAAACTGAAATAAATAAACAAGAACTGTTGGAATTTTTAGGTTGCTGATAGCTCAAGGGTACAGTTTATGCAAACAGAGAAGACAGACAGTTTTGTCATGTTCGTTCATGGAAGATCACAACCATTGATTTAAGTTGGTGTGCAAGTATATTCTGAGACTCTCAAAAAGGTATGTGTCTCTATTCCAAAATCTCTCTTTCCAAGTTTGCTGTTTCAAGATAGTCTTCAAGAAATTTCTATAGCTTGTAACAAGTATGTCAGAGATGTTTCTTTTTTTGCTAGATTTTAAATTTTATATAAAAGTGTTTCTTTTTATTCTAATTATTTGACTAGCAAATAACTCATAAAATAATCACAATTATAAGAATTTATATTTGGTTGATTTATAAAGTAAAAGATTTCTGAGTTAATACTCTTGTCAGTTTGTATTATTCATGATCAGTAATTAAATCTTCATTAATAAGAACTTGTATTGGCATTGTGATGCACACCATTAACCCTAGCACTGAGGCAGAGGTAAGTGGATCTCTATGAGTTTGAAGCCAGCCTGATCTACTTTTCCTATAAAAACAAACAAACAAATAAACAACTTTGTAATATTTTAATGTACTGTGAAAGCAATGCTTAGCAGAAGTCTACTTAACTTTATTGTTTCTGTGTTATTAAATATCTGAAATTTTTTCTATTTTATTTTTTTATTCCCAAATGTTGTTTTGTTTTCTAAACTCTTCACTTTTAAATCCAATACTTCTATAAAAACTGTTTTTTCTTTGCTGGGACTCATTCTCAATAATCTAAATGATTAATAAAGCATAGCTGTAGTGTACAGCTGGGGTTAGCTCAGTGAATAAGGGTGCTTTTGTTGGGAGCAGGTGAGCCTGAGTTCAAGTTCACAGAATGCATGTAAAAGGCATTGTTGACCAGGCTTAACATCTCAGAATTGGGTGAGGAGCTGCAGAGCCAGATGGAGTTCAGGCGCTCACCGGCTAAGTCAGCTTATGCTAAACAGCAGCTTCCAGTTTAGCAAGAGGCCTTGTGTCTACACAGTAAGGCACAGAGTGGGGCAGGAAGTCAACTGAAGTCTTGGCACTAGCTTCTGAGAAGGGGCACCAAGTATCCCACATTCATACACATGGACCATACAGACTGATATAGAAAGGGTAGAAAATTAGAAGTATTTTAATCAAATATGTCAGTAACTGCCAGTATGATGGCTCAGCCAGTATAGGCACCTGCCATCAAGTCTGGCAACCTGACAGCCGGGGAGCCACAGAGTGGAAGGGAAGGAGCAACTACATCAAGCTTTCCTCTGACTTTTACCATGCCATGGCATGCTTGTAACCCACACATATACAGATATGAACAAAATAAAAAAAAAACACAAAAAATTTAAACCAATGCATCTTAAATGAAGAGGAAAATGAAAACTTTTCATGTGTTAACAAGTATTTTTCTTCTAAAATATTTACAGTTGTTACACTGAAATCACAGCAACCCTCCTGCCTCAGCCTTAAGAGTGCTAGGATTGCAAACCTAAGGCGTTATCCCTGGCCCTCTCCTCTCAGTGCCTGCCTCATAAAAATCCCTCTCCCACAAGAGCGCCACAAAGACCAAACTGAGCAGGGCACAGGGGTCTTATACGAGACAGTTTCTCCAACCAAGGACCATGTATGGATATGGCCTAGAACCCCGGCTCAGAGGTGGCCCATGGTAGCTCGGTGTCCAACTGAAGACCCTAGTAAGGGGAACAGGGACTGTTTCAATCATGAATTCGATGGCTGGCTCTTTGACTCTCCCCCATACACACCAGGGAGTAACAGCCTGGCTAGATCCCAGGGGAAGACATTGCAGCCAGCCCTGAGGAGACAGGATGAGCTGGGGTTGGATGGAAGGGGAGGAGATCCTCCCCTGTTGGTGGACTTGGAGGGGGCGGGGAGGAGATGAGGGAGGGAGGGGAGAGTAGGAGGGAATGAAGGAGGGGGCTACGCCTGGGATGCAAAGTACCTAACCTGTGATTGATATTAAAATAAATAAATTACATTTTAAAATAAATAAATAAAAACTGTATCGACTAAAAAAAAAAATCCCTCTCCCACCGTAGTTCAGGTGAAGGCCCTATTGATTAATTTACTATCCCAGCTACCTCATAAGGCATTGAGAGTCTAAACTGAAAACAAACTTCAGATGTTTACATATTCTAAAGCTAAGTATGCAAGGAGAGCAGAGGGGCCTCTAGTGAGGGCGGCCAGGCCTTCACACACAGTTTTGATGCCTGACATACTAGGCATTCATCTCCTCAGCTATTTAGCTGTGATTTCTATTTCATCAGCAATAACTTCCACAGAAAAGCACTCCACTTCTAGACCCTCAACTACAGGTGGTCTCAGCTTACAGTGGTTGGCTTACACTTTGTTTTTATAGTAATACAAAAGTAGCATGTATTCAGTAGAACTGACATATGAATTTTTCTTTCTCAAGTTAGCAGTGCGAAGTATAGCATGTTTCCCATGATGTGCATTTCCTGAGTCACAGCTCTTGTCAGTCACACTGCGACAAGGGACAACTACTGACACTTCATTATGCACTATGATGCAAGCTATGTTAGGTGTGATAAATGCATTGTTGATTTAGGATATTTTCAGTTTGCAATGACTTTATTCTTATAACCCCATCACTAAATTGAGAAGAATCTATAGTTCAGATTTTCACATATACATTTCTATGAAATTTTTTCTGTTTAATAAATCATGGCCTTGCCTTACTTCTGTGTTACAATTAGTTTTTTCCCCTCCTTCTATAGAGAATTGCCATCAGGACTCTGTGTGTAAGTTAAACACTGTATTGCGGCACTTCTCCCATTTAAAGGAATATGGTATTTGATTAACCAATGGAGCTTCCTATAGAGTGAATTTCATGAATCCCCCAAATATATTGAACACTTACCTTCCAAGTAACAAAATTTAGAGGCAGAGTCTGAGCAGTAGTTATATTGTGAAGACAGAATTGCATGACTAAGACTGTTTCCACCATATTGAGAGACATGAGTTTCCTCATCTTTTCCTGCACCCCATTTCCTTCCGTGGGAGAACCCTACAAAGAGAAGAGAACTCAGATCCTGTCAACACTCTGGTTGCAGACTTACATCTTCCAGAACTGTGAGGAATAATGTTTGTTGGCCAGGCTACTTACTGTAAGATGGGTGCATGATACAAGCCCAAACTGACCAAAAGGGACACAATATTATGTGTTTGTTTTCCTTCCTGTGTTTAGACCTTGATCAAGAATTTGGAAATGTTTTCTAAGTAAATCCTTTTTTATATACTTATTTGTTGTGTGTGGTACATATGTGTGAATGTATCTATGGGTGTGTGTGTATGTAAGGGAAAGAAATGAGAGAGGTTTATGTGTGGGTGCCTGTGACACAGCAACTGTTTAGAGATCAGAGAACAACACTTTGTGGAGTCCTTTCATCCTACCTTTATGTGTGTTATAGGGATCATTCTCAGGTCTCTAGGCTGGTACAGTAAGCAGCTCTATCTCCTGAGTCATCTCATTAGCCCTATCCCTTTATTTTTTTTTCTGTCATAAAAATTGAAAACTGTTTGACTTCTTGATATGATTTCATGTCATCTGTTTATATTCATGCTCCAGTGAATTCTCCTTAAAAGTAAGGAAAATGCTAATTTAAACTTTATTTAATGGTAGGCAAATGTATTGTAGCAGTCTTAAGAACATTTCTATTGGATTAGCAAAATGTTAACTGTGTGCAAAGAATATGACCTATGTAAGCAATAGGTGTATTTTCTTCAAATCAAGCATTTTGAACACTGACTGATGTGGAAGCTAGGAAGATAGTCAGAGTTTCTATGTGCTTGTGGATTTTTTTTTCCACAGCATGTAGTTCTCCCCTGACACTAAGCATCCAGAAAAATGCAAACAGATACTTCTGGAAGGCTTCATAAACCTTTTTTTGGCGGGACTTAGCCACACTACTGTGAATCATGTGTTTATTATTTTCCATTCGGGTTCTGCTGAGAACTTGAAAACCTAGAAGAACCAACAAATGATGGTGCTGTGTCTTCCACATCCTCCCACTGCTCATAACCTTTGGTGGACACAGACCATACCAGTTCAGACCCTGCTTTTTTAGCAGAGTATTTGGTTACTACTTCTATGCAGAAACCTTCCTTTGTACATTAAAAGTAGGTGGGGGAGGGGAGCAAAACTGTTGACAGCCTGCAAGGCTGTTGAATGAGCAGTGGAAGTTTTTCAGTAGATTTCTGTTTCCCACTTAAGTCATCTATTCTAAGTAACAGCAAAATTCATTTTTAAAACAAGAAATAAAGTTGAAGACAGCCAAATGGCATCTCATTCTCCAAAGTTTCTGGGTGCCTGTGTGGCTTGTGGAAAGGAAGAGATGAGGTACTTTGTCTTAAAACATTTGAAGTTTTTCTTCACATGGTAGCCGCAAGGCAGATGTTGGAAAGCAGAGAGATAGCTTTCCCCCTCACCTGACCCATCAAAAAAATATTCTAAGTTGAAATTGCAACCGTAGATACATTATTCGGCAGCCAAAATAAAGACAGTTTTTGTTTCACGTCAATAGCCTTTAGGAGGAAATCAGAGCCTTTCTAAGAAGAGCTATGGAAGTTCTTCCTCTTTCTTCCTTCCCTCCATGTGAACATAAACGAAGATGGCTATCTATAAACGAAGGCAAGGACCCCCAAGGTATAACACACCTTGATTTTGGACTTCCCAAGCTCTAGTACTGTGAAAAAACAAATGGTTATTATTTGAACCTCTTAGACTTTAGAAATTTGTCACAGTAGCTTGAACAGAAACTGACATAAAAACAAATTTATTTAAAAATCTCAGTTGTGAGAAATGTGAAATTGTATGAGACTAATAAACTCAAGTCCCCACACTGAATCATTGACTCAACCAGAAATCTTACTGAGACCCAGGAGTAGATGAATCCGCTAATGAATAAATTAGCAAAACTATGACTTAACGTATGACATTTAACCATGCCAGATAGCCTGGCTTCCATCCGGAAACAGTACAAATATTCTGCCATGAGAAGTGTACCATCAAGTTCTGAGAAAATGAGCACAGTCAGACAAGGAAAAAATATACATGTTTTTCTGCTCATATGAAAAACAAGGCCAATTTGTTTTGAAGTCTATGCTTGAACAAAATAGCATGAAGGTAATAGTATTAGTAGAAAGGCTAATTTATCTGTTTTTATCAGGTGATGGGACAGAAGCAGAAGTTCTAACATGGTCTGTCATCTTGCTCCTACCCATAAGAAACCTAACTTGTTGAAACTGTGTCCTTTTAAACATAGACTGACACACAGCCGCTTCCACGGAGTCTCTGGACGTTCTCCTGGGAAGCACACAAAGTGCTTTCCTTTATGCACAGGAGGAGCCGAGAGAGAAGTCCTGGGGACATTCTGGGGACTCCAAAAGGTGGCTTCAACTAGATTTCGGACAACTATTAAAATTGTTCAGTGATTCTTCAAGCACAAAAATGATTTAACTTTTTCTTCCAAAAGAGAGTTTTGTGGTATGTTTTACTCCCCTTCCCCTCCCTAGATATGGTTTGTAATTATTGTTTTAACCTCAAATAAAAAAAAAAACTTAATTTTCTAGGTGTTAGTTCTGATGTAATATAAATATATTGCAAACCTTGAAAGTAAAATAACATGCATTTTGCTAGTATTCTAGAGGTAAAACATAGGAGCTGCTAAATTTCCTTTTTTTTTTTTTTTCTGTTTTTAGCAAACCCTTATGGCAAATCCTGTCAGTCTTTCTAGAGTGTTTTTAAGTAGTGTCGATTTGAAGATTGTTGTTTTAGTAAATATTTTTCTTCCACTGGTTGATAATAACTCTATGGCTCTTATTAAGTTTTATTTCTTAGCTAGAAATGCTCTGAAAAAAAAGGAAGGTCTTTGCTTATTTCATAAGGGCTTCAATGTTACATTTTATGCACGCACAAATATTGCATATAATGAACATGATAGTAGAATTTTTTATTGGTGATTTTTTTTCTAGGAGACAAGTTAACATCCCATACCTCTGAAGGTAAGTCTGGAAACAAATTTGTCTTTATCATGTTGTATAAGTCTTGGATTGTTGTTGTTATTACCTTTTTATCTAACTAGGTCATCACAAAAATCTCTACCTTAAGCTTTTCTCATAGCATTGCTATGTCCTTACCTCGTCCATGACCTATACCTCTGATGCTTTCAAATATTTTAAAGAGTAAACAATTTTGTCCTTATCAAAAACCTAATCTTTTCATAGCTGTTCCTGATCTGTGTCCCAGAAAGCTGCCACAAGGGAAACACATTTCAGAGGTTCTGATGGCTAAAATGGAGGTGCAGACACCCCCAACACACACCACAGCACTGAAACTTCCCCCTGGGCTGACAGTATGAAGTTGTGACTGAAGATTAAAGGTGTGACCCCAAGGTAAAAAAAAAGAAAAAAAATGCCTGAAATGGTTTCCATATGTAACAAATTCCACCTGGGTTGTTTTGAGTAAAGCAAAACTAAGGACCTCATTTTCACCAAAAACTCATGCCCTTCACTCTGATCTCACAAGAGCTATTTATTAAAAGCTTCCACAAAACCCTCTTAATATTGACTTCTTACAACCAATTTTCCAGGAAGTCATCAAAACATCCTTTGTCTAGCCTATGTGAAGCACAAGGTCCTACCCAGCACCATGGCTACATGAGGCAGAAGAAGGATTAGACAAGCTGGGAGAAGGACAAAGGACACTTGGTCCCTCTCCATTACAGCTGAAAAAACCCCAGAGATTTTTTTCCACCAGCATGATCACCATTAGGTCACACATGACAGTTAGGCAATCCCAGTTATTCAAACAAGCGTTTGTGTACGTGCTGCCAAGAAGGTACTTGTAGATTCAGTTAACATCATTAAACTGTTGACTGTAAGTAAATCAGAATATTCTTGTTAATGTTGCTTACTTAAGCAACTGTTACGGGCAAAGACCCAAGTGAAGCTGTTTCTGCTTGAGTGTCTTCTGCCTGGCCAGCCTGCCTGCTTTGAATATAGCCAGTGTCATGAATCAGTTCCTTAAAGTAAAACACCACAAACATACATAGATAATAGCGATAAAATATACACCACTCCTCCCATTCTTTAGAGAGTCCTTACAGGTACAAGGCCTTGTTCAGTTCTGCTCCACCCTCACTGCACTGTTCGTTGTTAATTAAGAGAAAATCCCATGAACAGAGAAGTTTCCTAATACTGGAAAACTATGGTTCCAAGAACCCTGTTTAATGCTTGGGAGGTTTCTTAGGGAAGACAAGCACATGTTTCTCTCATGTTTCTGTAGACACGGGAGGCTGGTGCACCGGATGCTTTTACTATTCATTTTTGTCTTATTTTAAAATCAGAGTTACAGTCTCACCACAGGAAGACCCCAAAATTCTCCCTCATTGTTTAGGCAAATGTTTAAGGTAAAGGTTACATCCATATAACAGAGAAATTAGATGTGTGTATACTAAAAGAATCAAAGTAAGCTTATTATAAAGATACCTGAATACCTGTGTTTATTATAGCAGTATTCATAATAACCATTTAATGGGATCTGCCCAAGTGTCCATCAAAAGATGGATAAAGAAAATCTGGTATATAATTATATATACAATTAAATTCAACTCCACCATGAAGCAGTGAAATAGGGGTAAACAAAAATTAATAGAAGGGATGAATACAATCAAAGAACACTGTATGCACATAAGACAGAGCCATAATGAAATTCCTTACTTTGTACAATTAATACATGTTAATAAAAGAAAAAGAAGACCTTTTCTTGTGCAGGAACCTGTTTCTTTAATAACGCAACTGCAATCGCAGACAATGTCTAATATGAGGCAGAATGTGCTGACATGCAGAACTCCTTGTCCTTGCAGTCATATCAACAAAAGAAGCAAGGCAGCACACTGATGGCTGGGCTTGTGGTAATGATAACGGACTGTTAACCTTCCCTCTGCCCCTGAGCAGATATACCTTGATGCCTCTTGACTAGCATGCATGAAGATACTAGATTCAATCCCTGGTAGCAGCAAAAAACAAGCAAAAAAAAAAAAATCCCCTTAGAAGAGACAGGGTAAAGACTCAAAATCTCTCGTTTGGAATTCCAGATCCTATTTCCTGCTGCTCCCTTAACTATGCAAGCTCTTAGTGTGTGCAGTGTATAGTTGGTGGGAGGTTATCTGAGAGTGTGATTCCACATTTGTGAGTCATCACCAAGCTGGGGTGAGACTCTCTAGTGAAAAATCTCTTGTACTTGTGAGTAACCTCTTACCCTTGCTCCTGTAGGTCACTTAGTAAACTCATTGGTTCATTCACCTGGACTTGGGTGGAAACAGCTCTTTTGTCTATTGGTACCTTGTCTCAGGTAAATATAAGGCATGAAGCCACAGACGTGGGTCTTATAAAGAAAAGACTTCAGTGACCTGGTGCAACCTCCCCTTGAAAAACATGTGTCTACCCTTCCTGGTATGTCATTCTTCAGCACCTTCCCAGTAGGTAATTTGTGGTCAGGTACATCCTGGCAGAAAGAGAAAGAAACAAGAACTTCTTAGACTAGTGTTGGACACAAGCCTGGCAAGAGCCAAACTGTCCTTCAAGCGACCTGTCAGGGGAAAACCCTTGTTTATCTTACGTGTGATACACATGACGTGCTTACATACATGTGCTTACAGTTACAGCATGTATTACCCTCACATTCATGATATTACAATGTTATATAACAGCCCCTCTGCCAATCATGTTAACTGTTTATGCATGCTTCATTTTTTTTTTATGTCACCATGAACCTAGAGCCTGACAGGTTACCAAAACCCTAAGTAACAAATATTACTTTGCTTTCCCCCCTAAAAAAGTCATGAAAAAGACATAAATGACATCTATTTACTTCATTCCAATAATGCTGAAGTATAGATGTAGTTTAAGTAACTACATTTAATTAGATTGTTCACATTAATTACAATAAGTAATTCTTATGAGATAAGGAGATTATTTCTCAGAAAATTCTGCCCAAACTTAAAAACTGAACTGTGAAAATGAAAAGTGCTCATTAATAGAGGTATTGTAAAGACCAACTTAAGACAATTAATGTCACATTTTATGTACAAAGTTGTGGCAAGGTTTTAGAACTGCAAATACCTAAAAGAATCTACATACTTTAGATATTTTTTATAAAAATGTTCTGTGTCAGCTAATATTCAATCATTAAATATTTCGGATCTCAAGAAAACATACAGTTATAAATTCTATCTATGCTAGTAATTTACAATGATTTTTAGTTAGATAATTTTCCAACACTATATTAGATTATGTAACTTCTAGATTGATTGATTTATAAACTTTATATCCTGGTTGCAGCCCCCCTTTCTCTTCCCCTTTGCATGTCCCTCCCCCCATTTATCTCTCTCCTCAGAAAACAGGGAGGTCACCCATGGTTGCCAACCCACCCTAGCACATTAAGCTGCTGCAGAACTAGATGCATCCTCTCCCACTGAGGCCAGACAAGGCAGCCTGGTTGAGGTAACAGGATCCAAAGGGAGGTATCTGAGTCAAAGAGTGCCTTTGCTCCAGTTGTTGGGAGATCGACATGAAGACCAAGCTGTGTATCTGCTACATATGTACAGGGGGCCTAGGACCAGCCTGTGCATGCTCTTTGGTTGGCGGTTCAAACTCTGTGAGCTCACATTGGTCAGGTTAGTTGGTTCTGTAGGTCTTCTTGTGGTGTCCTTCACCCCTCCAACTCCCTCAATTGTTCCCTCAACTCTTCCACTCGACTCCCTGAGCTCTGTGTGATGCTTGACCGGGGGAGGTGAGGACATCTCTGGGATTTGCCAGAGACTTGGGACAGGGGAGGCCCCAGGAGGTTTATGGGGGTCACCCTAGCTGAGACTACTAGCAACAGGGATTATGGGGCCTGAAGTGGCCAACTACTATAGCCAGGCAGGGCTTCCAGTGGAGGGCTAAAACACCAACCCACCCACAAAACCTTCAATCCAAAATTTGTTCTCTCTACCAGATGTGCAGGGACAGAGATGGAGAAAAGATTGAAGGGATGACTTCTAGATCTGTAATAGTTTATGAAAATAAACTTGGAAAGATACACTTTCAAAGAAGAAATAACAAAAAAGAAGAGAAATAAAACTTTCCTTCCACAAAAATTTAAACTTCTAACCTTACAAACATTTAAAATGGCTAAATTGTCTCCCTTTGAAAATAATGTGAGCCAAATGTAGTAAATATTCTAAATATAGACTAATCTTAGACCCATTCCAACTTTTGAGGTGCTAAGAATCTGCTGATTGTTTTTATTAGTATTTATTCTGATATTCCTGCAGAGCCGTGATTTTTTTTTAAGATCCAAATATCTTGTAATTGAGGATCCAAAAATTATGACAACTTTACTATAATAGGGTGATTAAATCCAGCAAACCTAGGTAAAAACTCTGGCTCAACAATAATGTCGCAGGATATTTGGTCCCATTGTGAACCCTGAGATTATGAAGTGTAAAAACCTGTTTCTTGTTTGGTGTAGTTCAGCTCCAAGAACTTTCTGTTTATTGTAAACAGGTGAGTATGGTGTGGCTCAGCCCTAACACAGACCTTTAATCCAAGAGCTTTCTATATGTAAGATTTAATAAAGTTGACCCAAGGTCAAGAGGCAGAGCAAGCAACCAGATGACAGAGATTAAACAGGAAGGAGGAACTTTGAATTGAGGGATAGTTAAGACAGCATGTAGAAGAAGGAGATTTTTGGCTTTGAGATTTTGGCTTTTTCCTCCTGGGCTGTCAGGTGAGCTAGCAAGTCTTTTCCTCAGTGCCTAACAAGCTTTTGGCTTTTCGTCTTTTGACTTTTTAGTCTTTTCGCTTTGAGCTTTTTGTTTTTAGCTTTTTCCTTTGGGATGTGAACTGAATAGGAAAGTCAGCTGGGTGCTTTCTCTGCCTCTCTGAGCTAGCAGGTTGTCACCCCAGCATCTGGCTCCTGAGTCTTTATTGGTAAAATGGAATGATTTGGGATTTTCTTTCATATAACACCACCATTTTCCAGCTCTGGCTTTGCCAAATTAGTCACCCACTGCATTACTTTCTTCATAGGCAAATGAAGACATCCACTGTGTCACCAAAATGATAAAAATATTTCCCTCTTATATAATCTAGATATAGATAGAATATATTAACTATGTACATACATATCTATTATATTTTTTAGATATTTATCAGGGTAGTTGGCAAGAATCGTATGTTCAGTAAATGGTAGATTTTATCCTTAGTAGAAGAATTGTCATTTTCTTTACTAAAAATGCATTAAAGTTCTGATGTGATAAATGTATCTTCCTATTTGATACATTTTTAATTAAAATTATATTTTAAATTTCTATTAATGTTTTTTCTTCCTGTGGAAGTTGAAATATAAAATCTTCTTGCACAGGAATTTTCTGGTTATTAGGTTTTTAAAAAATGGACTAAATAGGAGTCAGGCAGCCCTAGGTCCCTTGAAAAGATTACAAACCATGCAGCCATTCTGGGGTGGGGGTGCCTGATAAAAATGGGTGTGTTGGATTTGTCCTTCAATTTTACTGCTTCAATGATTTCAGTCATTCTGCCACTAAAGGTAAAACATCCAAGTATCCTAGACTGACTAAGTGAAACTAGGACTTCCTCTTATCTTACCTCTGAATCTCAACTTTGCTCTCTTAGGGCAAGTTCAATGGCAGTCACAGTTGAGAAAGAAATGTATGCCAATAAGAAAAAAAAATCACACAGGTACAGAACTATTTCCTTTTATTGCTTGTCAGGAATCATATACTCAAACATATATAATAATTGTATACACTAATTGGATAAAATGGATTAGAAACTCTGCTACCTCTTCAGTGCCCTATTGTGATTTGAGAATAAAATGTCCCCTACAGCCTCATGTGTTCAACAGTTGCTCAGCAGCTTGTGGCAATAGTTAGGGATGTAAGAAGAAGTCAGCTTGGTGGCAGAGATAGTGAGAGCTCTGTGAGCTTGAGGCCAGCCAGGTCTATGTAGCACTTTCCAGGAAAATGAGGACTACATAGGGAGATGCCATCTAAAAAAAAAAAAAAAGTTAAAAAAAATAAAGAGCCCGGGGGTTAATAGAAAGTTTTGAGGGTGAGGGTTAGCTGCAGTGTATCACTGGGGATATGGCTTTGTCCTAGTCCCTTCTCCTGTCTCTACTTTCCATTCAACATAAAGTGAAGGAACCTTCTTCCGCATACTCCTGGCATCATAATGTTCTGTCCATGGGGCCAAGCAGGAGTCAAGCAATCACAGACATAAACCTCGAAAATTGTAAGCAAAGTAAATCTTTCATCCTTTTAACTTTTGTGTCAGGCATTTAATTTTGTCATAGTAACATGGAAATTAGTACCAAAGAAGTACAGTGCAGAAAATTAGTATCGAAGAAGTATAGACATTGCTACTGCTAACCCTGAATGTACTGTATTTAAGACTTGTCTACAAGAATTGCCTTGGAAAGTTTGGAGAAAGCTTAAGATGTTATAAGGAGGAGTTAATGGGTGGGTCTGATGAGAACCAGAATGCTTATAGAAATGTCATCAGTAAAAATCTTGCTATAAGGTTGCTAGAAATCTTGCTAGAAATAAGGACTCTATTAACAATTAGAATAGAGACTAGGTATGCTCTCTTATCACAGAAAATTATCTACAGTCTTTTTCTATGTCCTAAGACCTAGAAGAGAGATGAACTTAAAAGTTATGAACACACTTAATAAATGTAGTTTCAATATAGCAAAGCATGGATAGTGCTGCCTGTTTTTTTTTTCAGGTTTATAATAAAAATTGGTGGAAAAAAAGGAGAGCAGGTATAGATTGCAAGACTTAAAGTTATGAATGTCCTATTTTTTGAAAGGTGATCTCTATATAATCCAAATTAAAATTCCAATGCTATTCTTCACAGAAATGGAAAAGACAATCTTAAAATATATATAGATGAACAAATCCCCAGAACATCCAAAGAAAGCCCGAGAGAATCATAGCATGGTTATTACTATGCCTGGTTTCGAGTTCTATCTGAAAGAGCCATAGTAACAAAACCATGATCATGATCAAGAGAGGGAAAAAAACATATATTGACCTGAGTAGGTACCTCCATTTAATTTTTGACAAAGATGCAAAAAGTATAAATTAGAGAAAAGACAACTTCTTCAAAAATTGGTACTAAGAAAACTGTATTTCCACAAGTAGAAGAAATAAACTATATCTGTATCTCTTACAAAAATCAACTCCAAATGAATCTGAGACCTTAATGTAACACTGGAAACTCTGGGGAGGAAAAACGTTTCAAGATGTCAGCACCAAAGCATTCTCAATAAGACTCTAGTTGGCTGATATGGCTAACAGTTTACAAGTGCACTCTCATAAAACCAAAACACTCTGTACAGAAAAAAAAAGAAAGCTGTTAATTAAGATACAGCCTACAAAATAGGAGCAAATCTTTGCAGGCTAAACATCTGACAGAGAAGAAATGTTTAAACTATATAAAGTCCTCAAGGACCTCAATTATGGGTGGTGGCACACATCTTTACTCCCAGCACTCCAGAGGCAGAAGTAGGCAGATTTCGAAGTTTGAGGCCAGCCTGGTCTATAGAGTAAGTTCCAGTACAGCCCGGGCTATATAGAGAATCCCTGTCTCAAAAACTGATTTATTAATTAAAATAAATAAAGAGTTCAAAAAATATATTAAAAAGAAAGCAACCCAATCAATAAATGGGCTACTGAAATGAAGTCTCCAAAAAATGAAATAAAAATAGCCAATAAACATGAAAAATGTTCAACTTCACTAGGCATCAGAGAAATGAAAATCAAAAATACATTGAGATTCACATTACCCTAGTCAAAATAATGACCATTTTGAAAGCAACAACAGGGCTGGTAAGATGGCCCAGTGAGTGAGGCAGTTGCTGATGATCTGATGACCTGACAATCACCAGACCCATAAGGCTGAAGAAGAGAACCAACAAGTGACTCCAGAAAGTTGTCTTCTGACCTCTGCCCATGAATGCATCCATGTGCACACATAAACATGCACAGTAAATAAATGTAAAAAAATAAGTCACAAAGAATTCTGATAAAGATGATGACGAAATGGGAATCTTAGATGCTAAAAGGTGGGGATGTAAACTATTTCTCTACTATGGAAGTTAATCGTATACTCTATAGAGTTAGACTACCCTAAATATTAACCCAAAAGACCCCAAGTCAATGTCCCAAAAAGACACATGCATTGATTTTTAATTATGGAATGCATCCAAGTGTGCATTGACAGAGGGATGGATAAGAAAATATGGTATTTGTGCACAATATTTTTTTAGCAATGAGTTAAGTCATTTTGCTTGCAGGAAAATTGAAACAATTGGAGATCATCATGCTAAGTGAATCTTTTCAGTCTCAGAATGACAACCACTGTGTTACCTCATCTGTGGTTCCTAGATTTTATAGAAAAATCATTTATATATGATTTTTGTCCAGGAGGACAAAAAATCTGGTAGGAGGGGAAGAGATAAGAAAGGGGAGAATATAAGCTATGAAGGGAAATATTATCAATATAAAATACATGCATTGACAACATCTTCAAAATAATTAACCTTTTAAGCAGAGCAAAAGGACTTCTCTAGAAAGCCCTGTGCAAGCTGTTGCTCTCTTTCTTATGGAAAAGTCTCTGAAAAAGGTTTCTAATTTTTTATCATGGAGTCCACAATAGCTATGGGTTGGCCATTTCTGAGATGCCCTCAGACTTTTTTTCGTTTGTTTGTTTTTGCTGCTGCTGAAAAGGTTTGGCCAGAAAAGAAGTGCAGTTAAAACTCTTTCTCTCTTTTTCACACACACACACACACACACACACACAGAAACACACACACAGGTATCATTAAGAAAGAACAGGAGGGCCTACGGTGGATGCTTGAATCTCACTCAGACGGAGAAATAAAATAGACATCAGAAGTGGATGAAGTGAGAAAAATGGGTGGGAGAGGGTGTGATAAGGGGAGTGAAAGTGGGGATCAGGTGTGGGAGAGCAGGGGTGAGAGATGAGAATTCTGGGTATACATCTCTGGGACAAACTGGAAACCTGCCATAGGCTTCTGGGAGGATATGGGGGTGACTTTAGCTGAGACTCCTATCAGCAGGGGATATGGAAATTGAAGTGACCACCTCCTATAGCCAGGCAGGACTTCCATTGAAGGGAGGGGAACACATACCCATCCACAAAACATTCAACCCAAAATTTATCTTGCCTACAAGATGTGCAGTGATAAAGTTGAAGCAGAGTTTGAGAGAAGGGTCAAACAGTGACTGGCCCAACTTAAGACCCACCCCATGGGAGAGAGCCAACCCCTGACTCTATTAATACTCTGCTATCCTTGCAGAAAGGAGCTGAACATAACTGCCCTCTAAGAGGGTCCACCCAGCAGCAGATTGAAATAGATGCTGGGACACACAGCCAAAAATTAGGCTGAGCTCAGGGAATCTTATAGAAGAGTTGGAGGGAGGATAAGAGGGACTCAGGTGGGACAAGAACTCCACAGGAAGACCAACAGAGTCAACTAACTTAGGTCCATGGAGGCTTACAGAGACTGAACCACCAACCAAAAAGCAAGCACAGGTAGCCAATGGGCAGCTTGATCTCTATTGTCCCCTAACAATTGGAGCAAGGGTCTGTCTCTAACATGGGCTCTGTTGCTTGCTTGTGGATCAATTTCTCCTAGATGGGCTGCCTCATCTGGCCTCAGTAGAAGAGGATGCACTTAGTCCTGATGAGACTTGATGTGCTGTGGTGGGTTGGAAGGGGGGGAGCGCTTCCATTTTCTTGGGATATGGGGAAAAGAGAATGGGGGGGGGGAAGTGGGAGGGTGGGACTGAGAGAGAAGAGGGGAGGGAGCTGAAGTCAGGATGCAACGTGAATAAATTAGTGAGAGAGGAAAAAGGAAGAATAGTCACATACTTTGTACAGCTTACCATCATGCTGTTTAATCTTGATTAATTTGATTCTTCCTTTCTATTTGTGTTCCTCACTTTTAGAATGGGAATGTTTATTCTGGAATAGTTTATGTTGCAAGTATACAACTCAGATTTTTCAAAAATGGGGTGTTTACATCTAAGAGTTTGTCTTGAGTCCGACAGGAATTTTGACCTTAAAGTTTTCAACAATTGTAGTAGTCATATGACTTTGGCAAGTCTTAAACGTAATTTGTGTAAAAAAAAAAAAGTCTATGCACTTTTAGAGATGGAACGTCATAAGCTGGTGTTTTAAATATTTGGTCACCATTGGGAACACTGTGTTAATAGTTGGAAACTTCAAAAGAAGGCCTAGCCAAAGGACATAGGTCACTGAGAACATGTCTTTGGAAGTTCTTCATGTTCCCTAGTTTTCTAGTGTTTGCTTTTTGTCCTTCATGAGGTAAAAACCTGCTCTACCACATGCTTGCCCAACCATGATACTCTCTGCTCAAACACAGGGGGCCAAACAACCATGCACTGAGCCTTCTGAAACCATGCACACAAAACACAAACAAATAAACAACTATATAAAACTTTTCCTCTTTCTGAGTTGTTATTAGGCAGTTTGCTGTAGCAATTGAAAAGACACCTAGTACATGCCTGGATCACAGAACAAACTAACATGCACAGTAGAGCACAGGCCTTTAACCCTAGCAATCAAAAGGCAGAGACAGATGGATACTCTCCTAATTTGAGGGTACTCTGGTCTACATATATGGAGTTCCAGAACATTCAGAATCACATGATAACATGCTGTCTCAGAAAACAAAAAAGAAACAAAATTGATAGTAGAGAACTTGGGTTCATGGGTTCATGAGTGAAGTGATTGCTTAATAATCCAAATGTTCTAACATGCATTGGGAAAATCTGCTCATTCCTCATCTCACTTTTCTCCTTTACTTTGATACTTTCTTTTCTGAAAGTTGCAGACATGGTGGTAAAATATGAGACCTAAATTTGAGTTTGATTGGGGCTGCAAGGTAGTAAATAACAGTGGGTCTCTTTCTCCATGAACATTTATGTTCATTTGTTTACAAGGGAGACAAACAAATGATGCTGAATACTAATACTGAAGAAAATGGTCTTTTGCATTACAGGACCAACTTTAAAATGAATATAATTAAATATAACAGCATACAGTTGACATTAAAAACACGTTATTATTTTGCTTATTTCTTGTTGCTTGAGCTCATTCTTTAACTCCCTCTATCTCCCTCTAAACCAACACTTACTTTTATATATTTTTGAACAACATATAGTTGTGTACTAATTTTTACATAATGTTGTATTTGCGTGATGTATTCAGAGTGGGTTTTTTGCAATGCTAACAGTAATCCACTCAGTTGTGTATCACAATGTCGTATCCCTTGAAGCTTTTGAAGAATTCTCTTACTATGAGTGATCTGCTATGAACAGTGTCATTCTCATCTCGTGGTGCATGTCAACTTTTGTGGCATCTTTCTATTTTAAAGAAGTCTAAAATACCTAATAAGAGATATATACCTAGACATATTAAGTAAACCTCTAAAGAAAATACCTCCCAGTAATAGAAGACACACACCTACATAAGTAAGTTCCTTCAGACATTTGCATCTTTTACACGCATCTAGTGTGTATATATCTATCAGTATAACCATTCCAAAAAAAACTGACATTATTGCCATTACCTGGCAAAGTCGAAGGGATTGTTTCTTTTAAAAAGAATACTGTTCCCAGGTGGGTATGATCAATGCTCGTTTGGATGAACAAATGGGATGGACATTGAGTGGAGGAGAAAACAAGCAACAGGACAGGAGCATGCCAAGGAGGACCTCTCGGGGGGTCAACGTAGCGATGTATCAGAGCAGATATTAAGACTCGAGATCAAGCCTTTGGCAGAGGGCAAGGAGTGATGATAGAAATGGAGGAGGTTGGTGAAACTTGGAGAGAACAAGAGCTCCACGATGACTAAACTGAGCAGGGCACAGGGGTCTTGTATGAGACGGTTTCTACAACCAAGGACCACGTGTGGATGTGTCCTGGAACCCCTGTTCAGATGGGACCCAGGATAGCTCGGTGTTGGACTGAAGACCCTAGTGAGGGAAACAGGGACTGTTTCAGTCTTGAACTTGATGGCTGACTCTTTGACCCTCCCCCATACATGCCGGGGAGTGACAGACTGGCTAGATCCCAGGGGAGGACATTGCAACCAGCCCTGAGGAGACAGGATGAGCTGGGGTTGGATGGAAGGGGAGGAGGTCCTCCCCTGTTGGTGGACTTGGAGGGGGCGGGGAGGAGATGAGGGAGGGAGGGAGAAGGTGGGAGGGAATAAGGAAGGGGGCTACGCTTGGGATGCAAAGTACCTAACCTGTGATTGATAACAAAAAAATAAATAAAATAAATTAAAAAAAGAATACTGTTATGACAGGAACCACTAGAAAACCCTACCTCAACAAGATGGGAGAAGAGAACCAACTCTTGTTGGTTGTCTGACCTTTACTCTTCATGGCACAATGTGAACTCACATGTCAAACGCAATTTCTCTCTCTCTCTCTCTCTCTCTTTCTCACTCACACACACACATACAAATATGCTACTACTAATAATAATATTTTAAAAGGCTATCAGTAGGCTACTACAAAAATTATAACAATTTCTATTTGCCAAGTGGCCACTTACTTCACATTAATTTCTTTTAAACTACCCATAATTCTAACAAAACTGGTTAATATTTTCCAAAATTTACAGCAGAATTAAATCTACTTGAAACACATTTTAAAAATTGCTTTGACTAAAGTATACTGAAAAACAGCAAAAATAATACAAAAAAATCCATGAAAGTACTTAGAAACAACACAAAACACCTCAGTACAGACTTTGCCTCACAGGTCAGTTTATTTAACTAGATCATATTATTACACATCAGCAGACCTCCCAAATGATGATTCTAGATTCTAAAAACTACATACACACACATACACACACACACACACAAATATATACATGTGACACATTTTAGAATATATGTCAGGAAACAATTTTTTTAATTTAATTTATTTATTTTTATCTCAATCACAGGTTAGGTACTTTGAATCCCAGGCGTAGCCCCCTTCCTCATTCCCTCCTACCCTCCCACTCCCTCCCTCATCTCCTTCTTCCCCGCCCCCTCCAAGTCCACCAACAGGGGAGGACCTCCTCCCCTTCCATCCAACCCCAGCTTGTCCTGTCTCCTCAGGGCTGGCTGCAAAGTCCTCCCCAGGAAACAATTTTTTAAAGGACTATGTATAAAGGGGCAAATGTGGTTTAAAAATACATATATTTTCTGCATGATTCTACAAAATGACAAAGATAATGATGATAATAAGCAACTCTAATTAAGGGTCGGTCATGTGCTAAGTGCTTTAACTGGATAAACTTTAGTCCTCACACCAGTTCCCACTAGAAACTATTATTATTAGACTACAGAAAAAAAACTAACAGAAGTTAAGTATTTGTCTGAGGTCAATGTGTTAGTGAAGACAGGTGAGCGCATAATAATTAACAGCCTTTGTGGCTCCAAACAACACACACTTATTTAGATGTATTCATCATTTGTGCCACCTGTCCCTCACGACACAGCTGGGACTTTATTCATTGTAGGTTGCAGTTAGGGTTGTAGAACATGGCATACTTGTCTGAAATGAAGCTACTAGCCATGCAAAGGGAAGAGAATTTGGTGCTTTGTACCCTGAGTCCTCTCCTCCCTAAGGTCATTTGGCCATGAATTACTTCCAGTGAAGCAAACCTGCCACAGGTCTAAACATGGTGATGGTTAATCCAGAGCAGTGAGAACAGACCTAAGGACAAGTCACACAGCCTTAAACTCGGGCTATCTAATAACAGAGTTCATAATTAGGACTTCAGGGGCCTCCACAGTCTATGTACTGAGAAGAACTGAATGGGCCACACTTGGAAAAGCTCTTGATCCTTACAAAATGGTCTTTTGCATTACAGGACCAACTTTAAGGAAATAATCTTAGAACATTATTTCCAGGTGCAACACACACCTGAAATAATAGCACGTGGGAGGCTGAGGCAGGAGGATTACTAATTTGAGTCCATCCTCTTGCTAATCAACTTGTATATGGCTTTACATATTTAAATAATTGTTTAATTTGTTAGATTGAAACATAATGACATCATTTCCCCCTTTCCTTTCTTCCCTTCAAACCCTCCCCTGTACTCTCCCAGCTTACTGTCTTTCAAATTCATGATCTGTTTTTTTTTCTTTGATTGTCATGTGTGTGTGTGTGTGTGTGTGTGTGTGTGTGTAATGTATATAAACTTTAGTGATTTCTAGATTAGTGGAAACCACCTAGTAAATTCTTGACTCAGAAAAAGAAAGGAAAAGAAGGAGGAAGAGAGAAGGGAGAGAAGAGGAGAGAGGGAAGGGGAGAGAAAAAGGGAGAAGGGAGGAAGACAGAAGGGAAGGGGAAGAGAGGAGAATTTGGCTATTGCATTGTACTGTCTTAATGAAGTGCTCTATGAACTTGGAATATCCATAGTAATAATGACCGGCATTCCTGCTACCACATCTGTGCTCACTTAAGCCTAAGAAGTCCTGAACACATACGTAACATTATACATAGTGAGCAGGTTGTATTCATGTATTTAGGAATTTATATGCATATATGCATCTAAAAACAATTAATTTTAAAAAGGCCATGAATTTGAAAGAAGGAAAATGCGAGGGTTTGGAGGATGGAATAGGAAGGGGAAAATGATGTCTCTATATTAGAATCTCAAAAAGTGAAATATTTTTAATAAAATTAAGGAAAAACTAAAGATGATAAACTTCAGAAACAAACAAAAAATAAAATAAAACGAAAAGCCTCTTTGCAACTTGTACCAGGACGTGAACCAATATCATTTGTCCTTTTGACAGGCTGCATTGGACCTTATTGGTTTAGATGTCACCATGTTTTTCCTGGTGGCTAACATCCAGAAAAGTTAAGCATGTTAAGCATCCTGTTTTTCATATTTACTGTCATGTTTTGGATTATAAACTAAACCCTCTGAACAACTCCAATTTAGAGGTAAATTTCCTTACATTTCCACAGAGGGGAAGAGGGTCAGCAAAGAGGCGAGAGCACAGCGGCCCACTTCTCCAGCAGGTGAGGCAGGCAGCGAGTCGAGTCAGTTCAGGCAGCGAGTAATCCAAAGAAAACTGCAAAAGCTACCTTGGCTTTCACAGCAGTTCTGAGATAGTGCAGAACAAGGTCCATATGCTTTCCTGTTTTGATTTGATAAAAAGAGTTCCCTAGTACACATTTTTAATCTTTGCGATTTATCAGCTCATAGGATTTTGATCCATTTAAACAAATAAAATTAATTTCTTAATCCACAACTATTTCTAAAAATCCTAAACTCCACTTGGGTTATGGATGATAACTGCTAATATGAGGAACCAACTGTTTTGCATCTACTTTTCTTGGTCTTTACTAGAATAATAACAAAATGAGTCTCTTTTTTTTGAGACTCCAAAACAATGGTTTATTAACTCTTCGTAATAAGTCCATATGCTTTACCAATTGCTATTTGTAGTATCAGCCACATCTGAGAACTTGAAATTTGAGAGCATAGTAAATAAAAGTGTTACCTGGAATTTTAACAATTAAAAATGAGCTTGCTATGTTATAAGGAAGTCTAGAGGGGCCTTCTTTTTTTTTTTTTCCTTTTAGAAATCAACATAAATTGGAGTTGAAAAAAAATAAGATGTTCAAACTAGAAAAGGAAGCCGTTTAGCTGAGCAATTTGGTCTAGAGAAGGTCCTTCATCAAAAGTTTTAGGCTAAGCGAGAGCATCTCACCAATTAATACAGAGTCCGCTTACATCTCCTAAGGATTGGTGTAACAATGCCATGGTTTAAAATTCTTTCTTCTTCTAGTCAGCAGAACCTAATGAAAACTTTAGCAATCACATTTAAATGTACAAATCATCAACAGTATGGTCTTTAACCATATTTTCTTTTCATTTGTTTGTTTGTTTTTTAGGGACCCTCTTTTTAGCACAGGATTTATTTTTACACTAATGGAGGTAAGATTAGAATTTTTTTGTTTTGTTTTGTTTTTCAAGACAGGGTTTCTCTATGTAGCCCTTGCTATCCTGCAATTCACTCTGTAGAAAAGGGTGGCCTCTAACTCAGAGATCCACCTGCCTCTGTCTCCCAAGTACTGGGACAAGAGTAGAGAATTTGTTTTTAAAAAATGTATTTTACTTAGGAATAAAAACACAACCAGGCACAGCGGTGTACACCTGTAATCCCAGCACTCAGGGAGGCAGGAGAATCCCTGTGTGAGCTCGAGGCCAGCCTGGTCTATAGAGTGAGTTCAGGACAGCCAAGGCTATACAGAAAAACCCTGTCTTGGAAAAAAAAAATTAAAATGAAGAAGTAAAATACAAATAAAGATGATGAAAGCCCAAAAAGTGTTGTTTGGGGATCTATAATTTAATTGATGCCACAAATCTGCTCTTACATAACATTTTCACCTTGGAATTAGAATTTATCTGTGGTAGATCATATCTCTGAACACAACTGTATTCATTAGAAAATTCAAATCTGGGGAACATGACCTGCCAACGTTTGCCAAAGGTCCACCCTTAGAGGAAGGACTATAGTTTCAATTGGGACTGCTAAGCTCAGTCCCAGAGGATGCTTGTAGACAGCTACCTCTTTCTGTCACTGTCTAAACTTCCTGTTTAAATTGCCTAATATAATCTCCAACCGTACATAAGGGAGAGGATGGCAAAATTAAGTTCTAAACTCTTAGAAGCCGAAGAAGGGAAAATTAAGATTGAAGGGTGAAAGAAAATTATGAAAAGAAGGTGAATGTCCTACACTTGGCAAAATGCAAAAAGAAGGTGACAGTGACTTTGATAATAGGGCTGTGTTCAGTGTACATGGCACAGTACGGGGAAAGTGAGACAAGAAAAACCTGGTGGTTCTCTTCACAGTGCTCATGTTGGAGTGCACGAAATGTAACAGTGTAACACATAACAGGACAAGACATGGTCTGTTAAGTACAATGAGTAACTCATGTGCACAGAGCACTGGACTGGGGTTCAAATTCCTAATTTGCTATATACGAGGATGAGTACAGCTTTCTAATTATTGCTTGAACTTTGAACTTAGACAAATGTATCAGTTAGTGCACAAGCACAGATCAGGAACCAGTGGGAGATGTCTGACTAAGACACTGTATGCTGGGTGTGGCAGTGCATACCTAGAGTCCCAACAAGGGCTGGAGCAAGGATTCTAAGTTTCAGCCTAGCCTAAGATACTCTCAAAAACAAAAACAATAGCAAAGACTTCAGTGTTAGAAGACTTGTGTATAAACTTGGCTTACAGAAATGTGGGGCTGATGAGGTAAAACTGAAAGCCAGCACAAGTCAGCACAGAGAGCAGGCTGGCAGCCTGAGGCAGCGGAAACTCTACTGCCTAGAGAGGATTTATTCTTCCAGGGTGTGAGCTCTGTCCTAGCGGCCTATCAACTGATTGAGTCAGGCCCCTGAAGATAATCTAAGATAACCTCCCTTACAAAAGCCAGCAAAAGATGGACTTGAATCACGTCTACAAAATACCTTACAGCATTGCTCTGAATACTAGCATCTACCCAAACACATTTCATAGTGACCAAAATAACAAGCCTGAGAACTGCGTCTGACACTGCTATTCCCTAGCTGAACAGCTGGAAAAAAGTCTTTAAATTTCTGTAAATCCTTATATGTTTTTAAAATTAGACATTAACAGAGACTATCAACAATTGTTAGCATTTTTGTAAAAATTAAGGTGAACCATAGTAAATTTTCAACAAATATTACTTACTTTACTGTGATCACTCTTACTACCCAAGCAACAGTGGAAAGTCAATCCCTTTCTCTGAGTTTCTATAAGACCAGCGTATTAGTGCCTATAACTCACAGTGATGGGATATCTTTTCAGTGCTTAGAGAGTAAACCCAGGGCTTCATACACTAGCACTCTACCTGGGAATCCCATTCCCAGGCTGTTCATGAAAATTAAAACATTAGATTTTTAAAAACAAGTATATGTGTGTGTGTGTGTGTGTAACATGTATACATGTGCCCATGGAGGCTAAAAGAGGGTATTGAATCCCGTAGAGCTGGAATTCCAAGCAACTGTGTGCCACCCAGTAGAAGTGTTAAGAAACAAACTCAGGTCCTCTGGAGAAACGGTAAGAGATCTTAACTGCTGGCATCTCGTCAAGATGATGTATTAATTGCTTCATCAATGAGTTATCCACTAAAAAATTAAAACACATACATTTTAAAACACATTTTATAAAAATTCAAACATTAAATATAGATTTTAATGTTTTATTAGCATATGTTAATTACATGTAATGGGTTTCTGGTATTTTTATACTTATAAATATATTTTGACCATATTCACATATACATCTTACACCTTGTAACCTTCCCTTTGATCCCTTTTACTCCTGTAATCTCCTTTTTTCTTAATTAGCTCATTCCCTTTCTACTCTTTCTCTTTCCCTCGCTCTCTGTGTCTCTTGTATGTGTGTGTGATGTGCGTGTGTGTGTGTGACATGGGTGTGGTGTTTGTGTGTGGTGTGAGTGTATTTGTATGTGGTATTTGTATGCACATACATGCACTCTCCTTTGTGCAAACTAATGAATTTTATTAGGATTTTTTACAAGAGCTTGACACAGTTGGTTTGCAGGAATATAGACACCTTATCAGTGATTACACCACCAAGAAAGTTTCTCTCCCACCAACCTTTACCTATATACGAATCCTCCATGACAGAGGAACCAATCATGACAATCATGTGCAGGTAAAAAGTTCAATAGTCATAGAACTTAGAAGCATAGATGCATAGAAGTCAGCATTCCACATCTTTCCCTACACCCTCCTTCCGTTTTTATAATCTTCTCATCTTTTCTCCTGCAGTGTTTCCTGGCCCTTGGAGGAAGTGATGTGCGTGTCACTTATGAGAGGGGATTCAACCGTCATTTATTCTGTCTTTTGAGTGGTTATGAGGATCTGAAGTCACCACAGAAGGAGCTTTCACCGAAGCTAAGAGCACCCTGTGGAGGTAAATGTGGGGCTTTAGAAAGCCATTCGACATGCACATGATGGCATGGAAAGATTGTTGGATGGTTTTCTGGGTGCAATCTTTACTCTCCCCCTTCAAGTAAAAAGAAGACTCTGTTAGATAGTCACAATACCTCTTCTAAATTAAAAACCCCTTGTTTCTAAGGTTTTGTGGGTGGATGGGTGGGTGTTCTTATCCCCCCACTGGAAGTCCTGCCTAGCTACAGGCCATTTCAGGCTCCATATCCTTCTCTGCTAGGAGTCTCAGCTAGGGTAATCATTACTTGTTTCCTGGGGCCTCCCCCATACCAGATCTCTGGCAAATCACAGAGATGCCCCCCACCTCTGATTTCCATTTTCTTTCCAGGATTCCCTCCCCCATGGTTCCCTCACCCTATTCCTAATCCCCACCCTGTTCCTCCCCCTATCCCCTTCCCTAAAAGGTTCCCTTCCATTCACCGCCAATGCCTATTTTATTATCCCTCCTAAAAGGGATTCAAGCATCCTCCCTAGGGTCCTCCTTGTAACTTAACTTCTTTGGGTCCACATATTGTAGCATGATTATCCTGTATTTTATGGCTAATATCCACTTATAAGTGAGTACATACCATGCATGTCTTTTTTGGTTTTGGGTTACCTTACTCAGGATGATATTTTCTAGTTCCATCTATTTTCCTGAAAATTTCAATAGCTCAGTAGTATTCTATTGTTAATTGTACCACATTTAATTTATTCATTCTTTGGCTGAAGGACATCTAGGTTGCTTCCAGTTTCTGGCTATTACAAATAAAGCTGCTTTGAAAAAAAACTGAGCAAGTATCCTTGTGGTACGGTGGAGCATTTTTTCGGCATATGCCCAGAAATGGTATAGCTAGGTCTTGAGGTAGAACTGTTCCCAGTTTTCTGAGGAAGTGCCAGATTGATTTCCAAAGTGATTGTACAGCAACAGAGAAGTGTTCCTCTTTCTCTACAGCCTCAACAGCATGTGCTGTTGCTTGAGGGTTGTTTTTTGTTTTGTTTTGTTTTTATCATAGCCATCCAGACAGGTGTAAGATGGAATCTCAGGGTTGTTTTGGTTTGCATTTCCCTTATGGCTAAGGATGTTGAACATTTGTACAGGGACAAACATGCTGCAAAGATTGAGGAAATGGTCAACCAAACACAGGCCCTACTTGAGACCCATCCCATGAAAGAGACCCAATCCCTGACACTATTAATGTTATTCTGCTATGCTTGTGGACAGGAGCCTAGCATAACTTCTCTGAGAGGCTTCACCCAGCAGCTGATGGAAACAGATGCAGAGACCCACAGCCAAACATTAGCCAGAGTTCAGCGAAGACTTGGAAGACTTGGGGGAATGATTGAAGGAGCCAGAGGAGAGGGCCCACAAGTAGACCTACAGAGTCAACTAACCTGGGCCCATGAGTGCTCCTAGAGACTGAACCACCAACCAAAAGGGGTCCTAGGCCCCCTAAATATATGTAGCAGATGCACATCTTGGTCTTCATGTGGATGCCCCAACAACTAGAGCAGGGGATTGTCTCTGACTCTGATGCCTCCCTTTGGATCCCATTCCCCTAACTGGGCTGCCTTGTTTGGCCTCAGTGGCAAAGGATGCACCTAGTTCTGCAGTGACTTACTGTGCCAGGGTGGGTTGATACCCATGGGGGGACCCTTCTCCTTCTCTGAGGAAAAGGAGAGGGGAGAAGGGGAAGAGGTGTATGACAGGGAGACTGGGAGTAGAGGAGGAAGATGCAATCAGGATGAAAAATGAATGAATAAATAAATTTTTAAAAGAAGTATATTTTTAAAAATCCCTTAATTCCTTATGAAGGACAATTTGGTAGTAACTATCAAAATTTGATGTGTTATTTCTTAAGAAATTTTTCCTGCAAATTTTTTACATATCTCTCTATACAAAATTTAATTATAGTAAAACATGGAAAACAAACTACATATCTATCTATGGATTCTACATATGGATTCTTTTATAACGCTTTCTAATGTAATATCACACAGCTGCTGAAAACTAAGAAGGTTTTCTACATAGTGATACATATTTGTCTTAGGGTTTTATTCTGTGGTCCATGATCATGGCAATTCTTTAATTTTTAAAATTTTTTATTTTATTTTTATTAATTACAATTTATTCACTTTGTAGCCCAACTGTAGCCCCCTCCCATTGCCTCCCAATCCTATCCTCCCACCCTCTTTTTCTCCCTCAGTCCAATGATAGGGGAGGTCCTCCTCCCCTTCCATCTGGTCTATCAGGTCTCATCAGGACTGGCTGCCTTGTCTTCTTCTGTGGACTGGTAAGGCTGTTTCTCCCTCAGGTGCAGGTGATCAAAGAGCCAGTCCATGAGTTCATGTCAGGGACAGTCCCTGTTCCTATTATTGGGGAACCCTCTTGAACACTGAGCTGCCATGGGCTACTTCTGGGCAGGGGTTCTAAGTTATCTCCATGGATGGTCCTTGTTTAGAGTATCAGTCTCAGAAAAGACCCCTGTGCACAGATTTTTTGGTTCTGTTGCTCTCCTTGTGGAGCTACTATTCCTTCAGGTCTTTCTATCTCCTCCTTCTTTCATAAGATTCCCTGCACTCTGCCCAAAGTTTGGCTCTGAGTCTTAGCATATGTGTTGATACCCTGCTGGGTAGAGTCTTTCAGAGGCCCTCTGTGATAGGCTCCTGTCCTGTTCCCTATTTTCTCCCTCTTCCGATGTCTGTCTCATTTGTCTTTCTGAATGAAGATTGAGCATCTTCCCCAGGGTCCTCCTTCTTGATTAGCTTCCTTAGGTGTACAGATTTTAGTATGATTATCCTATATTATATGTCTAGTATCCACTTATAAGTGAGTATATACCATGTGTGTGTTTCTGCTTCAGGGATACCTCACTCAGGATGATCTTTTAATGTTCAGTTGGGGCTGGCTTCAGTTTCAGAGATTTAGTCCATTCTCATCGTGTCAGGGAATATGGTGACATGCAAGCAGACATGGTGCTAGAGAAGGAACTGAAAGTTCTCATCTTGATCTGCAGGCAGCAAGGAGGATATTGAATTTTTTCACTGGCCAGACTTTCCCTCACCGACTTCTTCTAACAAGACCACATATATTCCAACAAGACCACAACTCCTAATAGTGCTACTCCCTATGGGCCAAGCATTCAAACACATGAGTCAGTGGAGGCCACACCTATTCAAACCACCGTTGTATGTAAATATACCCAAGATATTGTAAATAAAGTAACTTGTAGAAAACAGAGAAGACCATAATCTTGATAAATACTACATGTCAATGTACATGTATTTGTCATTATATATGCATGTTGATTTTCATTACTATAAAGAAACTGTGGGAAGATACATATCAAACCAATAAAGAAATCAATTATGCTGGCAGCACACCAGATAGACCCTGGAGATAGGGGAGCAAGACACACAGAGAAGTATATCACTATCTACCTTTCTATAATTATATTTGTAAGTGACTATTGTGTCAGTTAGTTGTCACAAAATATTCTCTTAGGCCACACCACACTTAATAATTGTTTATATCCAAAGCACAGGTCAGCTGATCAAGCTGGGCTCAGAGAAAAGGTTCAGTGCCTAGACAAGCTCCTGTTCTCAGCCATATATGAAGATGTGTCCTATACCCTTCTCCTGAGCTCACAGAAGCAAAAACACATGGCGGCAGGGTAAGCGTGCAAAGCTTCTTAGGAATTCAACTAAAAATGGCACAACTGCCACTCCTATGCATTAGCCAGAGAAAGGCAGAGTTTGGTCAAACACACCCTGATTACAGCGAAGACATACAAGAACCTAGATTCAGAGAGTAGCCCATAATAGCCGCTAACCACTGCATATACCTTGAAATATTCTAAAATTAGAACTGTGAGTCATAGAAATAGCAAACATTGGGTATCATTTTTCTAAAAATTGAGCACTCTATGAATGCATTTTTAACTTAAGAATTGTGTTATCTCTGTCTATTGATCATTAGTGGAATGGGATGAAAAAATGCAACCCTATGAATTCATAGGACTGGAAGGAGCTGGACCAAACTTTAACCAATGCCTTTTACATATGAGGCAACTGAGCCTTAAATAAAATTAAGACACACAGAAGTTGAGTAGCTTAAAAAACAAGAAGCCCTGAAAAGGAACTGCTAGTCTCAAAACATTATTATTTATTTAGGATAAAAAAAGGCATAAAAAGGAAACTTTCAAACATTGTAAGAATGTTTTGATGCATAATGTAAAATAATGCTTAGTTTCTAAAAATACAAGTAACTAATGGGCTGACCTGGGAAATAAGTACTTCTCGCCTTCTCTCCCTGCACACAAGTGTGTGTGTGTGTGTGTGTGTGTGTGTGTGAGTGTATGACTGTGTGCTTATGTCTGCATGTCTATCATTCTTTCCTCTGTTTTTTTCTCTAAAGAAAGATTATCAGATTTATTTTGCATTACAGAAACTATCCAGATACTATAACAAACTCAGTAATATTTGAAACTACCTTACAGCCAACTGAATTTATTTTCAAATTAAGAAATAACAAAAGTTCTGAGCCTAGCAAAGAGACACTTAATATCACCCTGTGAAAAAGTCACCCTTCTTCTGAAAATAATGATTGTTTGACAGTACCCCAAGAGCAATGGTTATTTTATTGAGGGCTAACAATGCCCCTTCAAGTATACCCTGGAAATAAAATGAGATAGTAGATGTTATACTTTTTCTCCTCCTTTCTCTTTGCCCTCCCATTGCTCTCTCTTCCTCCCTCCTCCTGAGAGACTCCTCCTCTCCTTCTCTTCATCCTCCTTCTTCTTTTGTACAATGGGAACAGTGGGTTAAGAGGGTGTTGAGGATTTATCGGATCACTTTTCTCAAAAAAAAAATCCCACTTTGTAGGGAAAGTGTAGGTTTCAAAGGTTGCAGTCCAGAGCCAGCCAGGACTGCACTGCTTTGGGCCTGAAGTAAGGCAGAGAGAGCATCCTGGCAGCAAGACAGTGATGGAGCAAAGCAGCTCAGCTTGGACAGTCAAGACATAGGCAGAGGGTAGCTTTGTATACTTTTGTGATAGCTATGGACTGGTAATCATATTAATAAGCAGTGTTTGGTTAAATTAATATGAAGTCAAATTATTAACTATCTAAAGCAAAGAAAGAATTTATTATCTTACACGACCAAAAGTTCCCTGAAAGCTAGGATAAGGCAGTTAAATAGTATCGCCCAAATTGTTTTTCTCTTACTCTATCTCTGGAATAATTTTCCTCTGTATGGGTTTTAATCTGTTTTCCAACAATGTCAGGAAAAAACTTTGGTCTATCTTTTATTGGCCTGAAATGAGTCACATATTAACCTCAAACCCAGTCAGTATGATTAGGAAAACGTAATTCTCTAGCTTTCCTAATTTGAAGACATGATTTAAAAAAAAAAGCTATGAATTTGAAAGAGAGTAGAAGGGTAGGGGTTTTAGAAAGGTAGGAGGAGGCAAGGCAAGGGGAAATGATGTAATTATATTATAAAAAATGATCAAAAGTAAATCCAGCAGAGCTGAGATAGGTGCAGGACCCAAGTCCCATTGTATTCTTGCCTAAGGAGGCCAGTGGGGCACCAGGGGAGAGATCTTTCCACCTGTACCACAGCTGCCTGGCCTACCTGGGTCACAAACCGTGAGAGAGCAGAGACAGTGAATCCAGCAGAGACTACTCCAGACCCCAGAGACAGGTAGACTCAGTCTATAGTACAGATTCCAGGAGCAAACAGTCAAGGCTGCAGACAACCAGAAGGCTAAAGGCTGGTGTAAGAATACAATCAACAAAAATCAGGACATCTTTGCTTCACCAGAATCCCCAAAAACCAATGAATATTCTAATGTAGCTGAAACAGAAAATGATCCTAAATCCATGATTATGCAGTTATTAGAGGCATGTAAAAAAGGAAACAAGCAAACAAACAGAGGCCATCATGGACAGATAAGAATCCACAATCAAACAGGTGAAAAAAAATGAATAAAAGCATTCAAGACATGAAAATGAATTAGAATCAATAAAAAAAAACACAAACCTAGAAAACACTGGAGATAGAGAACATAGAGAAGATATCAGGAACCACAGAGGTAAGCATCACCAACAGAATACAAGAGATGGAAGAGAATCTTAGGCACTGAGATACAACTGCAGAAACTGATACATCTCTTAAGCAAAACAGAAAAGTTCCCAACACAAAACATTCAAGTAATCAAGGATACCCTGAATAAACAAAACCTAAGAATAATAGGAATAGATGAAAAAGAAGATTCCAGGATCCAAGGTCCAGATACTATTTTCAAGAAAATTGCAGAAGAAAATTTCCTCACCCTTAAGAAAGAGATGCCCTGAAACATAAAAGAAGCTTACAGAATGCCAAATAGACTAGACCAGAAAAGAAATTCCTCCTATCACATAATAATCAAAACACTAAAACTACAGAACAAAGAAAAGATTTTAAAAGCAGTAAGGGAAAAAGGCCAAGTAACATATAAAGGCAGACCTATCAGAATCATGCCAGACTTCTCAGCGGTGATTGTGAAAGCCAGAAGGGCCTGGAAGGATATCATGCAGTCACTAAGAGACCATGGATGCCAACCCAGACTAATAAGTACCAGCAAAAATTTTAATCACCATAGATGGAGAAAACAAGATAGTTCATTACAAAACTAAATTTAAACAATATGTATGGAACCAAACCAGCCTTACAGAAAATAATAGAAAACTTCAACCCAACAAGGTCAACTATGCCCAAAAAAACACAGGATGAAGATACCTTCACAACAACAACAAAAGAAAGAAAGAAAAACAACAAGCAGACAAACAAACTATTACCACCAACTCCATAATAACAGGAACAAACAATTATTGATCACTAATATCTATCAACATCAATGGACTCAACTCTCCAATAAAAAGACACAGAGTAACAGAATGATTGTGGAAATAGGATCCAACATTCTGCTGCATTCAAGAAACACTGCAACAAAGATAGAGACTGCCTTAGAATAAAGGACTGGAAAAAGGTTTCCCAAGCAAATGGACCCAAGAAGCAAGCTAGAGTAGCCATCCTAAATCTAAAAAAAGAGACTTTCAACCAAAATTAGTCAAAAGAGATGGAAAGGTCACCATTCTCATCAAGAAAAAATCCACCAGAAGGACATCACAATCCTGAACATATATGCCCCAAATACAAGGGTTCCTGCATTTGTAAAAGAAACATTATTAAAGCCTAAATCACACATCAATCCCCACACATTAATAGTGGCAAGACCTCAATACCCCATTCTCACCAAGGGACAGATCAGTGAGACAGAAGCTAACAGAGAAATCATGACACTAACAGAGGTCTTAAATCAAATGGACTTAATAGATGTCTACAGAACTTTTCACCCAAACACAAAAGACTATACCTTCTTCTTAGCACCTCATGAAACCTTCTCCAAAACTGCCCAAATAGTTGGGCACATTACAATACATCTAGAGATACAAGAAGATAGAAATAACCCTTTGTATCATATCAGACCACCATGATCTAAAACTAGACATCATCAACAACAGAAATAGCAAAAAGCCTACACATGCATGGAAACTGAACAACTCTCTACTCAATGACTTCTGAGTCAGGGAAGAAATAAAGGCAGAAATTAAAGACTTTCTAGAATTCAATGAAAATGAAGGCACAACTTACCCAAATGTATGGGACACAATGAAAGTAGTGCTCAGAGGAAAGTTCATAGCACTAAGTGCCTTCATAAAGAAATTCGAGAACAATTCTAAGAATCAATGAAACCACGAGCTAGTTCTTTGAGAAAATCAACAAGATAAACGAACCCTTAGCCAAACTAACTAAAAGACAGAGAGACACTATCCAAATCAACAAAATCAGAAATGATAAGTGGAATATAATGACAGACACTGAGGAAATCCAAAGAATCATTAGGTCCTACTTCAAAAGCCTCTATGAATAAAAGTTGAAAATCTAAATGAAATGGCCAATTTTCTTGATAGATTCTATTTACCAAAGTTGACTCAAGATCAGGTGAATAAATTAAATAGTCCTATATATCCTAAGGAAATAGAAGCTGTCATCAAAATTCTCCCATCCAGAAAAAGCCCAGGACCAGACAGTTTCAGTGAAGAATTCTACCAGACCTTCAAAGAAGAGCTAATTCCAATACTCTTCAAACTATTCCACAAAATAGAAAAAGAAAGAACATTACCAAACTCATTCTATGAGGCCACAGTTACCTTGATACCTAAACTATACAAAGACCCAACAAAGAAAGAGAATTTCAGACCAATTTCCCTGATGAACATTGAGAAAAAAATACTCAATAAAATCCTGTCAAACCAAATCCAAGAACACATCAAAGGTATCATCCACCATGACCAAGTGACTTTCATCCCAGACACGCAGGGATGGTTCAATGTATGGAAATCCATCAATGTAATCCACCATTAAAACACACTGAAAAGCACACACACACACACACACACACATGATGATCTCCTTAGATGCTGAAAGAAAATTTGCCAAAATGTAATACCCATAAGTGTTTAAAGTTTTGGAGAGATCAGGGACGCAAGGCATATACCTAAACATAGTAAAGACAATATACAGCAAGCCTATAGCCAACATCAAACTAAACACAGAGAAACTGAAATCAAGGACAAAGCAAGGCTCTCTCTATATCTCTTCAACATAGTACTAGAAGTCCTGGTTAGAGCAATAAGACAACTAAAGGAAATAATGGCGATACAAATTGGAAAGGAAGAAGTCAAAGTATCACTATTCGCATATAACATGATAGTATACATGAGAGATGCCAAAATTTTGACCAGAAAATTCCTACTTTGCTGATAAACACCTTCAGTAAAGTGGCTGGATACAAAATTAACTCAAAAAAAATTATATCAACAGCCCTCCTATATACAAAAGACAAAAGAGTAGAGAAAGAAATTAGGGAAACCACAACCTTCACAGTAGCCACAAATAACATAAAGTACCTTGGAGTGACTCTAACCAAGCAAGTGAAAGGCTTGTATGAAAAAAACTTCAAGTCTCTGAAGAAAGAAATTGAAGAAGATATCAGAAGATAAAAAGATCTCCCATGCTCATGGATTGGTAGGATTAGCATAAGGGGGAAATAGAAAGATCTGGAAGGGTCAGGAGCTCCAAAAGGTGGCCAACAGAACAACAACAACAAAAAAAACCCAAAACAACAAAAAAAAAACATTTACACAATGGAATACTACTCAGCTATTAAAAACAAGGAAATCATGAAATTAGCAGGCAAATGGACAGAACTAGAAAAGATCATCCTAAATGAGGTAACCCGGAAAGACATGCATGATACATACTCACTTATAAGTGGATATTAGCCATATAATATAGGATAACCATAATAAAATCTACCGACTGAAAGAAGCTAAACAACAAGGAGGACCATAGGAAAGAGGCTTAATTCTCTTTCAGAAGGGAAAACAGGATTTATACCATAAGTGATAGAATACAGGGAACAGGATGGGAGCCTACCACAGATGTCCTCTTAAAAGGCTCCACCCAGCAGGGGATCAAAGCAGATACAGAGACTCACAGCCAAACTTTGGACAGAGTGCAGGGAGTCTTATGGAAGAAGGGAGATATAGAAGGACTGGAGGGGACAGGAGCCATACAAGGAGACCAACAAAGCCAAAAAAAAAAAAAAAACTGGACCAAGGGGTGACATCACAGAATGATGCATAGAGAGGACCTAGACTCCAGCTCAGATGTAGCCCATAGACAGCTCAGTCTCCATGTGGGTCCCTAGTAAGGGGAGAAGAGATAGTCTCTGACATATACTTGGTTGCCTCTTTCTTGATCACTTCTCTTTGGTGGGACAACCTAGCCATCCACAAAGAAAGAGGATCCAGATAGTCCTGATGGAACCTGATAGGCTAGGGTCAAACAGTAGGGGAGGAGGACTTCCCCTATCTGTGGACTTGTGAACAAGAATAGTGGAGAAAGAGGGAGGGATGGTGGGACTGAGAGAAGATGAAAGAGGGTTCTACAACTGGGATACAAAGTGAATAAATGGTAAATTTAGGCTATTTTGAAGCTTTCCCTAAATTCTTTATTGATCCTCTAGTTTGGTCATACTCAGATTTTGTCATCTTAGGTAAGCACTGTGCATATATGACATTTTTCTTTTCCCTGGTGTCTATCTTCCCCCTTCCCCACCAACTTGGCTATACTGCCCTGCTTTCCTTAGGACATCATATTTCACTTTCTTGACTCCTCAGTCCATGCCTTTGAAGAGAGACTTACTTTAATAATGGCTTAGGGGAAAACATTTTGATCAATTTATTATTTTTTTATAATTCATTTACTTCAATAGTAATAGCAGCCCTATGTAATTTATATGGAGTTTATTTCTACTGTATTTATATTGAATTCAATATATTACATTGGAAATGGTGAAGATATCCTGTGTCTTAAGAAGCCCAGACTTCTATAACAAAATACCATACTCGGGTAGATTAATCAATAGACATTGTCATAGTTCTAGAGTCTACAAAGTCCAGAATCAAGAAACCAGTAGATTTGCTTCTTGACTGTTGGTCCTCTCCTTGGCCAGGTAACAGCCATCTTCTACTTTCTGCTCACATGACCATTCCTCAGTGTGCAGCTATGGGCAGCATGGAGAGGTACTGGGTTTTTTTTTTTCTTCTTAAAGGTACTCAGCCCCCTTTAGAAAGTTTGCCTTCATAACTGTTTCTAAACCTAGTTACGCCCTAAAGACCCGAGTACTATTGCATTGGAGGTGAAAGCCTCAACATATGATATTAGGGATGGGGTAATTAGATATTTTGTCCTTAACTTTAACAAACTAGTTCAATAATCAAGGAAAAGGAAAAAAAACCACTATGTTTATTTAGCTATTAGTGACATGGTGAAAATTAACAAAACCAAAGATGGTCAATCTAGTTTGCACCCAAAAGTAGAAGCTCAATCTGCATGTACAATAAGAACTTACTTCACACTAACCCTAAAATTCCTCACTTTAGCCAGAAACTAGTGTAACATTCAACAAGGAAATGTTGGGAAAAGCGGGGAAAAGCCTCACAGTGTACTACTACTGAACTAGACTATGTCCCATCCAAGCCCAACAGATTACACTTGATGGAAGTGCACTGGTCAATTAATTGAAAAATATATTTTAAAACTACCTTCTAAAACCAACAAGAATATCTGATAATTATGTGATTGAGAGAAACTGTAAGTACAAGACTTAATATGGGTGATGCCAAAAAAGAAAAGAAAAATTATAGGTTATTATGCCAATTACAGCGTTTACAATACTGTTCTTAAAGCTTAGATATTTTACCACTGTGGGCTGTCATTTTCATTTGCTGGATCTACCAAGGGTGTATGTGAGCTGTTTCCTGAAATGTCTACTACTTAAAAAAACTTAAAAGGGGATTTAGAAGTATAGGAAATAAGCAAAATTGGCTGAAAAGTTACTGGAGGGCACTGTATTCAGCTTGGTTTTGTTTCAGTCAATGCCAAAATCCTGGACTTTTCATTTTGTGCCTGCACTGATGAGAGCAACAAGAGGCATTATACATCTCTGAACCCTAAGAACAAAGTTATATTTTCCACATCAGAAACCCCCTGCCTTTACTGTGCCATTGGACAAGCACTGGTTTCCTTGGAAACTGGATTACCACTTAGTCAAACTGATGAGAAAAAGGAAAGTAACAAAGCTCCATGAAGAGCATTGGAGATATGGCTGACCCTTCTCAAGCTCGTTGTCACAGCCTCCCCAACCCCTCTGCTGGAACTGATGGGGCTTAAGACACTGGAATGGGAGTAAAGAGGGGGAAATTAATAGTCATAATTCAAAGTTATATTAATCTATCAATGGGGAAATATCTGCCAATTAATTAAACATAGATATTATTTTAAAGCATATGTTTCTGTGAAAAATATTAACATTGGAAATGCTGAATAATTTAAAACGCAACAGGCAATATTTATTAACAACATAATACACTGATGTTGATGTCATTAAATTAATTGTTATATTTAATGTACTATGTGCTGTGCATATCATACTCTTTCATTTTGTTGTTTCTGACTTTTTAAAACTATAATAGTTCATGATTTACAGTAACACTGTGATGCTTTCATATATCCCACATGTAGTTTTTCCTATTATCAATATCTTTAAGTAGTTTATATTATATGAACAGCTTCAACTTTACATTGGTTTTAATTTTTAATGAGAATATACCTGATGACATAATCAAACAGTAACAAAAATCTGCCAATTCCATTTATCAGTCTCTCGGTACTTTTCCCATAAATAATCAACTTTTTAAGTATAGACATTTCTTCAAGTTATTAAACTCTTAAATGATACTTGTGCTAAAATTCTTTGGTTCATTGGCACCCCGGGTTCTGACAATCTTTTGACATGTACCATTGATCAGCACACTATCGTCACTTTGTGAATGGCACAGCCTCACAAAATGATTGACCCGTGGCACTTCCTTGCTCTGCTTCCATCATAAAGTTTCTAGTCTCCTGCTTTAGTTGGTCACTTGTGGCTCCCTAGACTTGATGCCTAGTGGCATTTTCTTGGTCATCTCTGTGTGGAATCCCTCTGTCTTGGGTAGAGGACTTTGTCTTTCTTGAGGTATCCATTTCTGCGGGTTTCTAAGTTTCAAAGGAGATAATGTTTCACAATCTTTCCCATCTGCAACTATCTTCAGTCTTCCCTTGCAATTCATTGATTGAAGTCTTGTTGGAAGACATTTTCTTATAGCTCTCTTGACGTTGTTCTGTTCTGCCTTATATTTTCAATAATGTGACCTGTTCTATTGCCTGTCACATTAACCTATCTGGAAGCTTTGTGCATTTTCTTTCTAATCTAATAGGGCTAAAATGTTGTGAAGTCTTGTCCTGGAAGAGTCTCTCTGCTCACTGTACACCACTTCCAACTAGACTACTGTTCATCTTTCCTTCCTACTATCTAGGAAGTGGAATAAAATTTTAGAAGGTGTAGCATTTCTAGACAAATAATAAAGGCATGTGAAGAAAACATAATCACCTGAGCTTGCTATCCAGCTTTCTCATCTGTGTTCACATATAATTATTACATAAGAGTAGTTAAATTAAGGAACATTCATTAATTAGAGGATCATTCTTGTTCTAAACCATCAGAGAGTACGTTGACCTCGGCCATTAAATATGTCAGTGTGTATTTCCTAGAAACAAGTCATTCTCTCATGTAATGCTCCTGATTTATGGTAAAGATTAAAGGAACAAGATATGGCTTGCTAAAATTAACCACAATATAAGAATTCTGGTTACACACACAGACACACACAAACAAACATACACGGGCACATGGGTACACACACACACACACACACAGAGGGTCTGCGTGCTCTGGACATGGTCCAAGAAGATTTAATGATAGCAGTTGATCAGGCCCTGTTTTAATAATGAATATACTTCTCCCTCTATAATTCATGTTTTTATTTTTTGTAATTATATTTATGTACAGAAAACTTAGCAGAGTACATTTAACCCAGTTTAGTGCTGAGTTCTTTGGCTTTTGCTGTTTCCAGCTTGGCAATGCAAGCCAGGATGTTGCCTGCCCAATGACGGCACATCTCATCATATCTGTCGTTGTAATTGGTCCTAATAGCCTCCACCAGTTTAGCCATTGCACCCTTGTCTTCCGAGTTAACCTGTGTGAAGGTGACAGTGGTGCAAGTCTTCCTGTGGACCAGCCGCCCCAGCCTGGCCTTTCCCTTGATGATGCAGTAGGGGACTCCCACCTTTCGACACAGGGCAGATAGGAAAACCACCAGCTCAATGGGATCTACATCATGGCAGTCACCACCAGCTGAGCCTTCTTGTTCTCCACCAAAGTGGTTTCTGTACTGACCCCTGCTAGAAGGACAGGTGGTCTCTTAGTTGGGATGTCTTCTTTCCCAGCAGCTTTTCTTCTCAGCACGGGCCAGTAGCCTCTGCTTCTTCTCCCGCTTGGTCTCTGGCCTGTTCTTGTGGGCAAGCTTAAGCAGCTGGGTAGCTGTTTGCTGGTCCAGGGCCTGGGTGAACTGGTTAATGGAGGTACTTTGAGCCGCTTATTGAGGATGACCCTTTGCCACTGCAGCCTCATGTAGCAGGGCCATTTGAGGAAGCACATGAGATCTCTTCTGGGCTGGATTTCCTGCCCAATGCTGAAATTCTTGGGCCTTTTCTCAAACAAAGGAGTGATCACCTTTTCAGCCTCCTGTTTCTTCATGACAGCCGGGCCGAGGCCACCTTCTTCCCCTTAGCCTTCTTTCCTTTTGGCATCTTGTTGGGATAGAGAAAAGAGACTGACCATGCTTTCTAGAGCCCATGTGAACTTCCATTTTATTATTTGTCTTTGATACGTAAAGATTCCCACTGTGCTACATTTAAATGTTCATTTAATCTGTACATATGACATGCCTTTTAGTATTGCTGATGTTATTCGAATTGATAAAGATAAAAACATGATACATAGACTTGCTACTTAAAACGCATGAGTGTAATCCTTTCCTTCATATATGTTCTGCAATTTCTAAAAGCTGATCAGAGTCATGATCTGAAGACTGAAAATATTCTAAACAGGGAAAGGTGACTTATTGTGCCTACTTAAAAGTCTTTCTTTAGTCTTCAACAAGGCATGGAAAGAAATTCTATTAAAAAATTTTTTAATTCCCAGTAACTAACTACAATCAGCAGATCTAAGCTATCAGAGAAGGCTATGTTTTAAGAATGTCTCTCACTAGGATTTATAGTTCTATTATGGAACTGTCATGGTTTATACAAGAATATTCAATGAGTATTCATAAAATGATAAATTTGAAAATTCATATCAATAAAATGTATGCCAATTACATGAAAGCTTTCATATTACCTCTCCCCAAAAAGAGATTAGCAAAGAATGGGTTAAATATCCTATACTATTTGAGATAAATAAACAATGTAATACTTCTCCTAGCAGATTTGCATCTTGTGGCCAGTGAACAGCAGTGCTGCTTACAGGTGAAGCATTCTAACATCACCTTCTCACATGTTATAAACATCCTGTGCCTCTGTCCCCCATGTGTGTCTGAAGAGTATCAAAGGACCTTCAAGGGCTGGGACAGGTTATAGAGTAGCCAGTCTTCTGCTGTTTGTGAGGATTGGTTCAAGGGGTAACAATAGGACTCAAACTCTACTGAGCAGAGTCTCTTGGTGACATCCAAAGAGTCCTCTTCTACTTTAGACTTACAAACACCAAGTAAGTCTGGAGTTGCTATGTCACCACCAAGTAGCTCTCACAGAGCACATGTCCAAGGATGAGGCTGATACCTAGAAGAATGAACTGAATGATGCAGTAAACAGGAATCTCATAGATCACCTGGATTTAGCCATGTGATCCTTATATCACCTATAAAAATTAACTAAGAACTATATCAGGTCATAGATTTACATATAAGAGCTACACAGAAACCAAACTAAACTTTGTAGTTAAAAGAACCAACAAATTTGACTTTTGCTTCAGTTAATCTGGCTAATAGATTAGGGAAAAGAGTTTCAACATGTGACGCATATTAAGACATATACAAAAACACTTAAAACAATGGTTGATTCTAAATTTTACATTTGCCAAACCATGATTACATAGTTATATGGCGCAATGTAATCTTAGTTTACTTATAGCTTTAGAATTTAACCACTGTACTTGCTTCTCTACTACCAAGAAAAAGTGATGTGGGTGTGGTGGGTATGGGCGTGTGGGTGTATAAGAAGGTAAACCAAACAAAATTATAAAAGGAACTCTATCCAAAGTATCAAAAGGTTTCAAAAGCCATATATTCAATGTCAGTGAACCACACAACAGACCACTGGGACATTTAGACTCAAAGTTTGAAACTGCTGCAGGACTTTTTAAAAATACATTCAATGAGGGAACTCAGAATTTGAAAGGTGGTCTTGGCAGGGATATCAGGAAGTTGACTTATGTCATATACATGCTCTTATAATGTAGCAAACTTATTCTTAACCAAATAACAAAATATTGTTATTGCATGTTCTTTGAAAATAAACAAGTATCAGAAATAGTATGGTTTTTAGTATAATAATGAGAATTGGAAGCTCAGTATGTTGTTTGTTATAGATTTCCAAGTCTTTATATTTTTCATTTTTATTTCTCTTAGGGAAATGAATACACCTTCTTATCACATGATGAAGAGCTGTTTTCCAAAGGATGTTGTAGTCACACAGACTGGATTCTTAGTTTACACATCTACACGTGAAGTTCTCTCTTGAAGATATTGCATAAGCTCATCTTGGGACATTTTCCTTCTTCTTCCCCAACTGATTACTCTCTTAGAAGAAACTTAGAGCCTTTCCTCACATCACATATAAAAACTAACTAAAAATTATATCAGGTCATATATTTACATATAAGAGCTACACAGAAACCAAACCAAACAAAGCAACAAAAGAAAAAGAAAAAAAAGAGGAAGTCTTTGTGACCTTAAATCAAGTAAAGGTATTTTAGATGCAACATCAAAAATATACTATGAAAATCTAGATAAATTAGACCCCATAAAAATGTAAAATATTTCCACTACAAAAGAAAACAATAACATAAGAAAGATAATCAATAGACTGCAGGAGAATATTTGCATGAAATATCATGTACAAAAAACACTGTCGTAGCAGATGTCTGGTCTTTCAGCAGTCTTTCTGTACCTATTTCTGATATTCTTGAGCCTTAGGTTTGGGGATTGTATTATAGATGTATCAATTGGTGTTGAGCATTCTCTGAATTTTTGACCATTTGTGGATTTCTGTCCACTTCAAAGAGAAATTTCTTTGATAAGGAATGGGAGCTAACCTTATCTGTGAGTATTAGAAGATTTCTCAGATTTCTAATTTTTAGTTAGAAATCATACTGGTTTGGAAAGGTGACAACAGTAGGTTCTCCTCTGGGGTCCATGACCTCACCAGCCATGGGTAATTATCTAGGTTTATAGCACTAGACATGAACTCTCTCCTGTTGAATGGATTTTAAGTTCAATTTGATGGCTATTGGCTACCCCCAAGGAATTTGTGCCATTACTGAACCACTGGGGATAGCTTGCTAAACTGATTATTATTGTGGTTTATGGTCTTTCTAGTTGGGTAGGACCATTGGTTGCTTTTCTCCCTTGGCAGTTTTCATAGCACCTCCAGTTACTATGAGAGCTAGCTGTCATAGAAGAAATTTCCAGGTCAATTCCAGCTCAATTCCTCCAAGTCTTATGTCCAAAGTGTCTTCAACAATGGTATCTTACCTTCAAGTTCTGGGAGTCAACCAATAGTAATAGCCTATATTGTGTAAGGAATTTCTTGTAATCCTATGGCCAGCAGCTTGAAAGGAGTATTCCAGTGGCTTGTACTGTAAGAGTATTATAATTTTATAGTATGATTTTATTTTAAAAAGTATAACAAGGAGCCCTATCAAAAGTAGAAAAACTATATAAACAGATGTTTACTAGAGAAAATATGCAAGTGAAAAATGGTAAATAAAGATACAGAAAAGATGTTCAATACCATTTATTAAAGGGGATATAAAAGATAAAAACAAGAATGAGGTAGCATTCATCACACACTAGAATGGCTATAGTAAATGAAGCGAGTATTAACAAATATTGGTAGGGATGTGAAGAATACTCATGCATTGTTTGTAAAAACATTAAAAAAAATACTGCAACTTTGAAAATATCTGGCAGTTTTTCAAAACATTAAGTGTAAGACTACCAAATGACCCAGTAATTCCACTTCTAGGCATTTCCAAAGATGTTTTAAGTGTACATTTATACCAATATTAATTCAAGAAAGTTCACAACAGAAGTATTCACAATAGCCTTAATCTGGAAACAAGTATATATCAAAATCAGGGATCAGATAGGCTACAGGTATACACCTGTGCAATATAATTCTCTTCAGCAATAAACTATGTCATAGGTGAACTCCAGAACCACTATACAAAAAGAAAGCCAGAAACACAAACTGCTTTATGGTTCTATTCGCAGTAAATATCAAGAAAGCAGCTTTATAGAAAGAACATAGCTCTGTAGTTTCCTGGACCTGGATATGGAAAACAAAAAGAGCAATAGTAAGGGTGTTTTCTTCAAAAGATGAAAATGGTCTAAAACAGATTGTGGGGATGGTTGTGACACTTGGTAAAGTTACTAAAATTATGGAATTTTTTATTTTAAGTGGGTATTTTATGATGGGAAGAAGACACTTCACTAAAATTGTTGTTTTACAGAGTCAAGTCATTGACCTCCTACACCCTTTGAGGCCTTTCTCTCAATATCATTTAGTACTCTTACATGGACACAGTACTAAGTTCTAAAGTCTTTATTCTCCTCATCCTATGATTCTTCCCCTCCCTGCCTGTTCCAAAGCCCCATCTCTCAAAAGTCCCTAGAACATGTTATATTTTTTCAGTCTTCCAATTCAGAGGAAAAAAACATATCTTTTTATAGAATTCTTAATCAGTCTAAATACCTTGTCTTCACAATGCTGACATTTTGACAGAAAACAGTTTTCAGTGAAATAAATATAAAACAGAGGCTCAACATACAGCAAGATCCTACTAGATATAGGTAGGGGAAAACAAAGAAAGTCCAAAGGAAAACAGTGAAAAGGACTGTGAAGAACAGTCAACATTCTCATAGTTGAGATGGGCAGCAAAAGACTCCCATCTGCAGGGTCAGTGGGTAGATATAGTCTCTTAGAGTGCTATAAACTGAGGATCTTTATACCTAAAGTGCCTGTTTCTGACAAGCCACGTCTACCTTCTGTTAGTTCTGTTATCATACCTTGCTATTCAAATAGACTTGGGCAGACAATGAATAGGAGCTAGGAGAAATAATTGTGCATCTGGAACCCTTTGATTACGTTATCTCTATGCCATTAATATATAACTGTGTGTTAGATGGCACTATTTCACAAATGCAGTTTCTCTCAAATGTAAGCTCCTGACACACCACGATAGTGTCAGAGAAAAGAAAGCTAGGTGAGCAGTAGGGGGGCAAGTCCTGCCAAAATCTAAGCAGAAGCTTCAGTGATAATATGTCTGACATATGGGTATAATATTCTGCTGGTAAATATGTGAATCAAACATCACAATTCAGTGCATGAAAAATGAGTCCCGTTGGTACAATTCAGTATACCAACAGCTGACCCTTAGAGAATCTATTAAATCACTATATATTAAAACATTATAATAATGTTGTTTCTTGGTCCCAAAGCATTTAGAGATTTTTCTGAGTAGCACCAACGTCTAAAGTACCATATGGAATACAGTTGACAATTCATTATCAATTCTTTGAGCCATTAGCAAATACTTTAACAAACACCACTAGACTAACACCAATGAGTATAAATAAATAAGGATAGAAAATATGTAAAAAGTTCAAGTACAAGCCAAAGTTGTAAAAGTGCTGTCTACAGACCAGCTGTATTCTGAATTGCTTGCATATGAATTCTAATTAAGTTATTAGAATGAATAATCCTGAGCCCCAGTCCAGTCAAAATGAATCAAAATATGTGACTGGGAACATTTTATATATATAAATGCTAGAGTTGGTACTTGTGTACTTGTTTGCTAATCACTGCTATGGCACGAGACACTCAGATTCACATCACAAACAAGTGATGTGTAACAGTCTGACAATAGGCATCTTCATTTGGTTTAGTATAATTATATGCTGGGGTGCCCTTCTATAAAGTTCTCAGTGTTGATATTTTTTAAAAGTAAACTTTCAGAATAAGTCTCTAGGTAAACTATTATAATAATATCAGTATCATGAAAATAGTTATCACTGTGAAAGAGGTCATAAGGGAAGATGAGACTGACTTATCAGATAGAGAAAAATTATCTTAGAGAAAATATTGGGTCTTACCACTAGAACTTTAGGATTGTTCAGCCAATTTTGTGGCATTGTTTTAGGATTATCTTAAAATACACTCCAGAACTAGATGAATGAGGGATTTTTGCCTCTGCCATCCATCTTAAAGCAGAAAATCAATGCCTTGGGACCAGCCTCTTTCTTCCCACAGCTTACCATTGAGACTGACCAACACTCCTCTATTTATGAAAAGCGGCTGAACATGATACATGCCTTTGACTTCAGAACTCAGGGGGCAGTGCTGAGGCAAGACTTTGGAGAATTCCAGGTTAGTCCAGAATATTTATAACAACAAGCCCTTTAAGAGAGAGAGAGGTAGGAAGAAAGGAAGGAAATAAGAAAGGAAGAAAAGCAAAAAGAAAAAGGCCTGTAGAACATTGTTATTCTTTGAATATGCAGCCAGTTTCACATGATAAACTCTTGGTCCCAGCTGGTGGCTCCATTTTAGGGGGTGTGGCCCAATGGGGAGAAGGCAGCCACCAAAGGCCTATCTTTGAAGACCTTCTCTGGCCTTGGGTCCTGCACTCCTGGTCTTTGTTTTCCTGACTGACATATAGTGAGGAACCTTCTCTACCACATTCCCTGACCACCATGACACTCTGCTTGTGCTCAGCAGCCAGAGACAGAACAAACAAATGATGTTGTCCCTCCTTTAAACAGTTCTTCTGGGTATCTAGTGGTAAGGTGTGTTTGCTATGTGAGAGGGCATCAAGCCGTTTTTAAGAGTAAATCAGACGTTTTATAACCCAATCAGCAAAGTATGAGCATTCTGATGTGCTATATCTTTGTCAATACTTCATGTTACCAGGCTTTTGATTACAGTCTTTCTAGTTAGTACGCAGTGACACCATATCATGACATTAATTTGCATTTTGCTGATGAGTGGTATGGAGCACCTGTTCATCACCTTAATGCATATACATGTGTTATTTTCTAAAATATTGGTTAAAACACTTTTCTGTTTATTTCTTATTAATCCATATGATCTCTTTATACATTTTAAAGCCATTCTTTTTGTCAGATACATGTTTGCAAATATTTCCTCCCTCTTTATGGCTTGCTTTTTCACTTTCCGATACATCTTTCATAAAACAAAAATCTTAAGTTTTGCTTTTCTATCAACTTTTATTTTACAATGCATAATTTTTGTGATCCACTAAAGAAAGTATTGCTTGCCAAGATCAGATAGGAAGATTGAATAGACCTATATCCCCCAAGGAAATAGAAGAAGTCACCAACAACCTCCCTACGAAAAAAAGCCCCGGGCCAGATGGTTTTAGTGCAGAATTCTACCAGACCTTCAAAGTAGTCCTAA
>CM053743.1:90509831-90540427 GCA_028658305.1 Pachyuromys duprasi | reverse complement strand
CAATATCCTCTTTTGTGGTCTAGCAAGGCTGCTCCTCCTTCAGGGGTCGGGGGGGGGGTCAAAGAGCCAGCCATTGAGTTCATGTCCAAAATAGTCCCTGTTCCCCTTACTAGGGTACCCACTTGGATATTGAGCTACCATTTGCTACATTCAAGCAGGGGTTCTAGGTTATATCCATACATGGTCCTTGGTTGGAGAAACAGTCTCATAAAAGACACAAACCCACACACCTATGGAAACTTGATTTTTGATAAATAAGCCAAATCCATCAAATGGAAAAAAGACAGCATCTTCAACAAATGGTGCTGGACCAACTGGATGTCTATATGCACAAAAATGAAAAATAGATTCATATTTATCACCCTGCACAAAACTAAAGTCCAAGTGGATCAAAGACCTCAACATAAAACCAGACACATTAAATCGGTTAGGAGAAAAAGTGGGAAAGACCCTAGAACTCATTGGCACAGGAGACTACTTCCTGAACAGAACACCAACAGCACAGGCTCTAAGAGCAACAATAAATAAATGGGACCTCATGAAACTAAAAAGCAAAAGACACTGTCATCAAAACAAAACAACAGCCTACAGACTGGGAAAGGATCTTCACCAACCCTATATCTGACAGAGGGCTAATATCCAGTATATATAAAGAACTCAAGAAGTTACAAAGCAACAAATCAAGTAATCCAATTAAAAAATGGGATATGGAGATAAGCAAAGAACTCTCTGTAGAGGACTGTAGAATGGCATAAAAACACTTAAAGAAATGTTCAATATCCTTAGCCATCAGGGAGATGCAAATCAAAAGGACCCTGAGATTTCACCTTACACCCATCAGAATGGCTAAGATCAAAAACTCTAGTGACAACGCATGCTGGAGAGGTTGTGGAGAAAGAGGAACCCTCCTCCATTGCTGGTGAGAATGTAAACTTGTACAGCCACTCTGGAAATCAATTTGTCACTTTCTTAGACAATTAAGAATAGTGATTCCTCAAGATCAAGCTATACCACTCCTAGGCATATATCCAAAAGACGCTCAAATACACAACAAGGACATTTGCTCAACTATGTTTGTAGCTGCTTTATTTGTAATAGCCAGAACCTGGAAACAACCCAGATATCCCTCAGTTGAGGAATGGATACAGAAATTATAGTACTTTTACACAATGGAATACTACTCAGCAATTAAAAATGAGGAAATCATGAAATTTGCAGGCAAATTGGGGAACCTGAAAATGATCATCCTGAGTGAGGTACCCCAAAAGCAGAAAGACACACATGATATATACTCATTTATATAATAGAGGATAAACATACTGAAATCTACACACCTAAAGAAGATAAACAAGAAAGAGGACCTGGGGTAAGAGGATTAATCCTCACTTAGAAAGGCAAATGGGATGGACATTGGATGTAGGAGAAAACAAGTAGCAGGACAGGAGCCTACCACAGAGGGCCTCAGAAAGACTCTACCTAGCAGTGTATCAAAGCAAATATTAAGACACATAACCAACCCTTTGGCAGAGTGCAGGGAATCATATGAAAAATGGGATGGTTAGTATGATCTGGAAAGGACAGGAGCCTGTGTCTTTTTATTGTGGAACTGAGACCACTGATGTTGAGAGAGATCAAGGAGCAGTGTTTATTTATTTATTTTTATATTTATTATGTCAGTTTATTCACTATATCTCCCTGTAGCTCCCCCACTCCCCTCCCAATCCCACTGTCCTTCCCCCCTCTCCACTCATGTCCCTCCCCAAGTCCACTGATAGGGGAGGTCTTCCTCTCCTTCCTTCTGGATCCTAGTCTATCAGGTCTTATCAGGAGTGGCTGCATTGTCTTCCTCTGTGGCCAACATTACTTCCAATGTATATAAACCCTACTGCATATAAGAAGTACTTATAATCATTGCTTTGCAATGGGTGGAATCATTTTGTTTTGCTCCTTCATGATTTGCAGTGTTGCAAAACAAATGCAGGGCATTTTGCTTGCTAGGCATGCATTCTACTGATGAGCTAGCCTCTTGGCCCTGAAGCAGATTTTGCAATTCAGATCATTGAAATTATTTGGATTGAAGATGGGTTTAAAAGTCCTGTTTCAACCCTTATCATTTGTCCTACAAAAAAGTGGTTAGAGAAAATGATGTCGGTCTCTAAGACAAATTATTTCTTTGATCCAGACACCAAAGTGATTTGGGGTGATGAAATAAGAGAAGAACATGAGAATACTAACAAAAGGTTGAACAAAAAAATTTGTAGCATTTTCTTACAGCTGGAGACCTGTCACCTACAAGCCACTTGTATCTTTGGTTACAAAGTATTGGTTCAAATTCAAGACTGAGAATGTCAACATATGCACACCCTTAGGAAACTCATCAAAATAGAAAATGCTGCTGTAAACCCTGCCCCTATAAAATAAAGGAGTAAAAATAAAAATAATCAAAAATGATGTGTGGCTCTGAATGTGCTGGGGAAGTTATTTTTCTATTCAAGAACTCAGCACAGCTGCTCCAACATGGAGTGTGTGTTCTGGAGCTAAATGGACTTGCATTCTAAGAATATGCTTTGACAAGTAACGGCTCTAAGAGCTATGAAAGAAAAAAAGATCTGGAAGGATTGTAGCAAGCAGCTTCAAATAGAAGCATCTTGTCTGCTGACAAGTGCCCTTTAGAAGGAAGAACTTTTCTTTTTCTAAAGCAAAATTGCCAATCATTCTCATCAGTCTGCTGTTTACAAAAGCAAGAATAGATTTATATTTCTTTCATCTACAGCTGCAGATTCAAAAATTAGTTTATTCCCATTTATTTTGCTTTAGTAATGTAAAAATAAAACAACTCCAAGAGTTCAGGCAGAATAAACAGATTGTGGAAGAAGATAGTAGTAGAAAAGGCTATTTAAGTAACCTACTGACTTGACTGTCAAGCCATGATTATTTTTTTTAATTTTTATTAATTATACTTTATTCACTTTGTATCCCCTCATAAACCCCTCTCTCCTCCCCTCCAATTCCCACCTTCCCTTCCCCTTCTCCACACATGTCCCTCCCCAAGTCCACTGAGAGGGGAGGTCTTCCTTTCCTTCCTTCTGATCCTAGTCTATCAGCTCTCATCAGGAATGGCTGCACGGTCTTCCTCTGTGGCCTGGTAAGGCTGCTCCCCCATCACGGTGAGATGATCAAAGAGCAGGCCAACAGTTCATGTCAGAGGCAGTCCCTGATCCCATTATTATGGAACCCACTTGGATAGTGAAATGCCATGGACTACATCTATGCAGGGGTTCTAGCTTTTCTCCATGCATGGTACTTGGTTGGAGTATCAGACTCAGGAAAGACCCCTGTGCTCAGATTTCTTGGTTCTGTTGCTCTCCTTATGGAGCTCCTGTCCTCTCCCTATCTTACTATTTCCCACATCTTTCGTAAGATTTCATGCACTCTGCCCAACAGTTGACTATAAGTCTCGGCATCTGCTTTGATATTCTGTAGGGCAGAGCCTTTCAGGGGCCCTCTGTGACAGGCTCCTAGCTTGTTTCCTGTTTTCTTCTTCTGATGTCAATCTGCTTTGCCTTTCTGGCTGGGATTGAGCATTTTAGCCAGAGTCCTCCCTTTTGATTAGTTTCTTTAGGTATATGGATTTTAGTAGATTTATCCCATTTTACTTACCTATATGAGTGAGTATATACCATATGTCTCTTTCTGTTTATGGGATAGCTCACTCAGGATGATCCTTTCCAGTTCCCACCACTTACCTGCAAATTTCATGATATCCTTGTTTTTTATTGCTGAATAATATTCCATTGTGTAGATGCACCACAATTTCTGTATCCATTCCTCAGCTGAGGGGCATCTGGGTTGTTTCCAGGTTCTGGCTATTACAAATAAAGCTGCTACAAATATGGTTCAGCAAATGTCCATATTGTATACTTGAGCCTTTTTTGGATATATGCCTAAGATGGTATAGCTGGATCTTGAGGAAGCGCTATTCCTAACTGTCTGAGGAAGCACCAGATTGATTTCCAGAGTGGTTGTACAAGTTTACATTTCCACCAGCAATGGAGGAGGGTTCCCCTTTCTCCACAACCTCTCCAGAATGTGTTATCACTTCAGTTTTTTATTTTGGCCATTCTGATGGGTGTAAGATGAAATCTCAGGGTTGTTTTGATTTGCATTTCCCTGATGGCTAATGACGTTGAGCATCTCTTTAAGTGTTTCTCTGTCATTCGATATTCCTCTATAGAGAGTTCTGTTTAGCTCTGTTCCCCAGTTTTTAATTGGATTACTTGATTTGTTGCTTTGTAACTTCTTGAGTTCTTTATATATACTGGATATTAGCCCTCTGTCAGATAAGGGGTTGGTGAAGATTCTTTCCCAATCTGTAGGCTGTAGTTTTGTTTTGATGACAGTGTCTTTTGCTTTACAGAAGCTTTTCAGTTTCATGAGGTCCCATTTATTTATTGTTGCTCTTAGAGCCTGTGCTGTTGGTGTTCTGTTCAGGAAGTTGTCTCCTGTGCCAATGAGTTCAAGACTCTTTCCCACTTTTTCTTCTAACTGATTTAATGTGTCTGGTTTTATGTTGAGGTCTTTGATCCACTTGGACTTTAGTTTTGTGCAGGGTGAAAAGTATGGATCTATTTGCATTTTCCTATATGTAGACATCCAGTTGGTCCAGCACCATTTGTTGAAGATGCTATCTTTTTTCCATTGTATGCTTTTGGCATCTTTGTCAAAAATCAGGCATCCGTAAGTGTGTGGGTTTATTTCTGGGTCTTCTATTTACTTCCATTGATCCACCATTCTGTTTCTATGCCAGTACCATGCAGTTTTTATTAACTGTTGCTCTATAGTACAGCTTGAGATCAGGGATGTAGATACCTCCAGAAGATCTCTTATTGTAGAGGATTGTTTTAGCAATTATGGGTTTCTTGTTATGCCATATGAAGTTGAGAATTTTTCTTTCAAGGTTTGTAAAGAATTGTGTTGGTAATTTGATGGGAATTGCATTGAATCTGTAGATTGCTTTTGGTAAGATGGCCATTTTTACTATGTTAATCCTGCCAAGCCATAAGCATGGGAGATCTTTCCATCTTCTGATATCTTCTTCTAATTCTGCCTTCAGAGACTTGAAATTTTTTTCATACAAATCTTTCACTTCCTTGGTTAGGATGACACCAAGGTACTTTATGTCTTTTGTGGCAACTGTGATAGGTGTTGTTTCCCTAATTTCTTTCTCAGCCCTTTTGTCTTTTGTATATGGGAAGGCTACTGATTTTTTTTTTTAGTTAATTTTGTATCTGGCCCCTTTGCTGAAGGTGTTTATCAGCTGTAGGAGTTCCCTGGTAGAAATTTTGGGCTCACAAAGGTATATTATCATATCATCTGCAAATAGTGATACTTTGACCTCTTCTTTTCTGATTTGTATCCCCTTGATCTCCTTCAATTGTCTTATTGCTCTAGCAAGGACTTCCAGAACTATGTTGAAGCGATATGGAGAGAGTGGGCAGCCTTGCCTTGCCCTTGATTTCAGTGGGATTGCTTTAAGTTTCTTTCTGTTTAGTTTGATGTTGGCTATAGGCTTACTGTATATTGCCTTTATTATCTCTAGGTATGTGCCTTGTATCCCTGATCTCTCCAATACTTTAAACATGAATAGATGTTGGATTTTATCAAATGCTTTTTCAGCATCTAAGGAAGATTATCATGTGGTTTTTTTTCTTTCAGTTTGTTAATATGGTGGATCGCATTGATGATTTCCATATATTGAACCACCCCTGCATACCTGGAATGAAGCCTACTTGGTCATAGTGGATGATATCTTTGATGTGTTCTTGTATTCTGTTTGTTGAGTATTTTTGCATCAATGTTCATAAGGGAGATTGACCTGAAATTTTCTTTCTTTGTTGGGTCTTTGTGAGGTGTAGGTACCAAGGTGACTGTGCCTTCATAGAATGAGTTTGGTAGTGTTCCTTCTGTTTCTATTTTGTGAAATAGTTTGAAGAGAACTGGAGTTAGCTCTTCTTTGAAGGTCTGGTAGAATTCTGCACTGAAACCATCTGGTCATGGGCTTTTTTTGGGTGGGAGACTTTTGATGACTGCTTATAATTATTTTTTTAATCATTTGTTCCCTCATACCTATACTTTTCTTTCTGTGTACTCACATAAACCTACAGTTTACAGAGGTGCAAAAGATAGCATGTTGAGGCCCTCATTTTTTACTTTCAGTCATTATAAGTATCTCCCAATTTTCAAACTACCATTAATTTAAATGAACTGCTGAAGAGCTCAAGATAGAGAATCAAAGGATGAACGCTGAGCATCTCAGCTTCTCCCAACCAACTCCGTGCCTTTGAACAAGCATGTCTTCTCTTTGGTCCTTTCCCTTTCTAGTAAAGAAAAGAGCACAGATTATTTACTCTTTGGTCTGATTCAAACTCAGTCTTTTTCTGGCACTAGAAATAAATATTTAAGTACAATATATTACCTTAAATTTTTCAGTAGCTACTTCTGAACTTCATGGAACAATAAAGACACAATATAATTATGAATTAATAGTTTAAAAATAACTAATGCTTTATGGAACAATATTGAAATACTAGCTGACCCAAAGGCTCAGGTCTTTGTTCTTACATGCAGATACCAATCACTTGCATTTTGTCAATCACATTCTATAGATCTACCCCCTCATACACACATACACAAAATCACTTGCATTCTGTTAATCACATTCTATATACATCAATCTCTACACTCACACAATCACTTGCAGTCTATCAATCAAATTCTATGCATCAACCTACACACACACACAAAGAAAAATTCTGAAATATAGCGAGCAGTCAACTTTCCAGTCAATTCAACAAATGCTCTTGAATACCTTCTTCTGGCCAGGAAATATGCTTTGTGCTAAAGAGAGCCTCAGTGATTAATTTCAAAAGTCTCAATAGGCCCAATACCAGAGGTTCTGCCATGTGAATGTTGGGACAGAGGACATGAGGTTTTGATTCTGCAATATCTTTTTATATAGATCAGCCTCTTCCCCCCCCCCCCGCCAACTTATAGACTTTAAATGGACTCCTTCTTTATTCATTTAAAACAGTCCTTCCTAGAAAACAAAATCACAGTATTCAGCATGTGCTATAAACTCAAAAGTAACACACTTTGTTAAATAAAGTATTCAGGCAAATCATAATTCTCTATAATAAAAAGTAATGGTTCTCCCTCAAAGCATTATCCCCATATGCTTCTGTTTGCAATGACCACTGTTCGAAGGGATATCCCAGATTTCTCCAAAAGCAAAGCTATATATGAAGAGTATATACATACGTGTATACGTATGAACATAGATGCAATTTTGGAGAATATATTTTATATTTTATAGTAACATGATTATGAATAAATGTAAATAATATAAAAGTATATAAAATGGAGTAGTCTATAGCCACATACAATATTTTATGAAGTATTTTAAATAAGGTGACATGGTTGTAGAAGAAAATGCAAATTATACAAGTAAAATTATCCCTATCCCACATTTTTATAGCCTTAAAACAGTAATGAATATCCATAGTTCTTCCTGTGTTTGTGGACTTCTTGTGAAAGTTCACATAAATACATATATATGCAGAGCTATGAAATGTAGTTTTAAGTCACTGTGAACTCTGACATGCATGCAGGTAGTGAACAGACTAACAAAGTTCCCTAACACCACCACACAAACTAAACTGCCAAAGTTTGCTAGCCTTCTAAAAGTCCCTCACTCCAACTGTTAATCATCATTCTGTACAGCCTCCTTCTCAAAGGCCTCCACTACTCCTTTTGAGCCAGCAATTCTTTTACTCTTTCATTTTACCACATACACACACATCTTTAAACACTCTAACTTCCTGATTTTACATTTCTTAAAGATATATTTGTTAATTTTATATGTATGTGTGGGTGCATCTGTGTGAGTGTTTGTGTACTGTGCATATACGGGAGAAAGTCAGAAGACATCAAATACCTTGGAACTGGAATTATAAGCAGTTGTGAGCTACCATGTAGGTGCCAGAAACCAAACCAGAGTCTTCTTCAATAGTAGTAAGTGCTCTTAACTGCTGATCTCCAGCTCCATATTTTAGCTTATTTTTTCTTTTTTATAGATTTAAATCATATGTACTTTCTTGTGTCTGGCTCCTTTTATTTCTAACAATATATCTTGGGCATCTTGGCTCACTTAGATTTGCAATGTGAAGTCGAACACATTAACTAATAATCAAATCATTTTTATCTTTCTATCATTATAAATAATATCTTGGGACTGGAGAGATGGCTCAGTGGTTAAAAGCATTGTCTGCTCTTCCAGAGGCCCTGAGTTCAATTCCCAGCAACCACATGGTGGCTCACAACCATCTATACTGGGATCTGATGCTCTCTTCTGTTATGAAGGTATACATGCAAATCGAGTGCTCATATGTATAAATAAATAAATATTAAAAATAATAGTATCTTAAAATCATTTGAGGCTTTTATCTTCATAGCTCAGTTATTTTATACTTAAAAGGCAATCTATTGTTGTAAAATAAGGTGACATATCAATTATTTCAGATTCCTGAGTTGTTTCAGTTTTAAAGGCAGTGTCTAAAGACAGTCTCCTACCCGTCTTCCAAATCAGATATATGGCACATTCCTATTCTTGGGACACCTATGGCCTCCAGAAGTCATTAAAGGTACTGGGTGATGGCAACATGGAGATATCTTAGACCTCTTCTCTGCTGTCTCCCAGGGTATTGTGGTTTGAAAGTGAACTTTCTCTTGTAAGGTCATATGTTTAAATACTTGATCCCCAGTTGACAGCACTGCTTTAGAAGGTTGTGGAATCTATGGAGTATTACTGGAGGTAAGACACTGAATGGAGATCTTGATTGAGATTTTATATCCAAGCCCCACTCCCTGTTCCCTTCTTGCTTCCTGACTACAGATACAATATGACCATGTATTTCATGTTCCTACATCCACACCTTCCCCTCAGATTCAACCATTCCATTTTACAAGCACATTTCTATTTGATTTCTTGACTGTAGACATGGTGTGGCCAGACTCCTTGTACTCCTAGCAAGCTTTTCCTGCTCTGATGGACTGACTGTACCCTATTAAACAGTAGGCCAAAATTAACCCTTCCTCTCTTACACTGCTTTTTGTCAAGGATTTGATCGCAGCAATATGCATGTGTGTGTGACTAATCTTACCATATATACACATGCTGGTATATAATGTTCCTAGGGATGAATTTTGAAGTTATGAAGTTAAAGGTAATTTTAGTTTGTCTCTGTGTCTCTGTATCTCTCTCTCTTTTCATCTTCCTACTTTGTCTATAAAGAAATTATCAACATTACATGGTAGGACCCCAAAATTTCAAAAATCCATCATTTTTAAATATGAACCACACTTGGACTTTTTCAGAAATGTACTGCAATCTTTTGGATGTTGCCACCAATTCACTGAAAGAAGTGATAAAGCTGGGTGTGACTTTCCCATATTTGAGAAATGTTAATCTATTCAAGAGCATAATTAAGTAGCTGCCTGGTAACCCAACTCATTATAACTCACCAGGCTCCAAACATTCAATCAATATGCTCTTCTGTTCTACATGAGCATGCACAGCCTGAATTTAGTAACCAAGACATATTTCCTGTGAAGCTGTGAATGTCTATACGATGTTATTGGACAGTGAGATGACGTAGTTCTGTTATGCTTTGAGTTGAAAAACTGTTTAACTTAAAATCACTAGGAATCTGGGCTAGGGCCAGGTGTGGTGGTGCACGGTTTTATAACCTGCATTCAGAAGGTAGAGGCAGGCACATCTCTGCAAGTTGCAGGTCAGGCAGTGACTACAAAAAAAATAAATAAATACAGTCTGAGAGGATGGCTCAGCAAGTGAAGCAGTTACTCTGAGTGCACATGGACATAAGTTCTACCAGATCACACATTTTTTAAAAAATGCCTATAAAATCAGTGCTTGGGAGGCAGAGCCATAAGGATCACTGGGCCACATTGTCCAGCTAGTCTAGCTGCTGTGTAACAGTTTCCTCTAAGACTGGAACATTCCATCAACCAGGAAATCTACTTAAACAGGAAGGTAAACAGCCCATAGAAGCTTGGAAAAGTCCCTGAAACTGACCAGATTTGCTAGGTCCCTTTTCTGCCAGAGTAAACAGTAACAGCTGAGAGTCCCCTCTAAGACAGAAGGAAGCTGAGCTACAAAAAAAAGATTATGAGACCACACTGGCTGTGCAGAAGAACCAGAAACCCGTCAACTGCCTGGAAAAGGTTTAGAACAACTGAGGCACCTGGAAAGGACCTTCTCCAACCTGCTGAGCAGCCTGCAGGCTGTGCAGTGAGCTCCAGCTTCCTGGTTTTATTACCTGTCCCCCATGCTGGGGTGGGCATTGGTGATACAGTTGTCTTTCAGTCACTTCTATTTCTGTACGTAACCCCAATAAAACTCCTTGGTTCACTGGCATGGACTCTGGTGGTATAAGCACGTTGTTCTGTGTGGGATCCCTACCTGGGGTGAATAGACGTGTGTGTTTCATCTCCCCAGGAAAGTTTTGTCACACAACACTAGCCAAATTTTTGAGAACAGGCCATCAGAAGACCCTGTCACAAAGGATAGAGATTAATTTCTTGAGTGTGGATACTCAGGAGTTCCCTCCAGCCTCAACACACATGCATACACAGGTGTGTGCTCACTCTAACACAAGTGTGTGTGTGCACACATGCGCGTGTGTGTGTGTTAAAAAAAAGTAATGAAGAGTCTACTTTTATAAGGTATGCTGGTGTGCATGTGTTGTTAAAGTGTCATGCCTTCCTGGAGTGCTTTCTAAACAGAACTTAATAACACAAACAGCTTTAAATAGAACAAAATGAAAGGACAAAAACGTGAGTATATAAATCCATGACAATATCTAGCAGCTTCAACTTTGAGGCTCACTAGTCCAGTGACTCTCAATCCTAGCTGCACAGTAAAGCCATATAAGAGTTTTTTCAATATAGCAATTCCTAAGCTCCACCCGAAATCCACCTGCTCAGAATTTCAGGACAAGCTTTGGATATGATATCTAGTTCACCAATATGAGTCAACAGTTCTGGGCGCTTTTGTGTATGTTGAATCATTTAATGCTTCACCCCATGACATAAGGACTATTGTCACCTCCACTTTCTCGTGATGAATTGAGTCTTATAAGAGTAAATTTACTTAATCAAATCAGACAATGAAGCACCAGATCCAATATCACACACAGGCTCTTTGGCACCTAGATTAGGCTATCTGTTATCATGGCTCTTCAGCCTAATCTTCCCAGGGTTTCTCAGCCTATCTTTCCAGAGTAGCAGCACTCTGCACAATTGCTCTGCTACAGCGTTCCTACTAAACAAAAAGAGCTATAGGTGAGGAACTCTAGAAAACACAGACTGGTTTTTATTAAAGGCACTAACACACACTGGCTAGATGCGATCAATCATTCAGAAACACCCAGAGCCACTTTAAGCCAAAGTAGCAGAATCTTGCCGGAGTGACTAGGAATGAGTCCTTGGCAGGAACAGAACTCTTCCAGCTCACAATCCAAAAGACTGTTAAATGGTACAAGGTAGGGATTCCAAAACTCCAGAAAAGTTTTATTAGGCCAAATATTTATACATGAAACACAAGCACTGGATTCATTTCAACAAGGGAAAGATTCTTAGGATTCTCATCTGCTGACTGAGGAATTTTCAATATAAATACCAGGTCAGCAAATCTGATTACCTTTCAGGTTTGTCAGCTATTTTAAAAAATATTTTATTTAATTTTATTTGTACGAGTGCCTTAGTCCTGTGTACGTATGTGTACTACATTCATACAGTGCCAATGGAAGTCAGACAAGGCTGTGTGATCCCCTGAAAATAGTTACAGATGTGTGTGAGGTACCCTGTATGTGGGTACTGGGAATGGAACCTGAGTATGTTACAAGAGCGTTAAGCACTCTTAACAACTGACCATCTTTCCAGCCCTGGTTTGTCAACCATTATCACTGAGACAGAAACAGTCTGAAAGAGGAAATATTTATTTGGTTCATATTTCAGGAGTTTTGATCTGTGGTCTACTGGCTCCATCATGGCCATAACACATGTAGGTGCTCACTTACCTCGAAGCAACACCACAGAAAAGAGATGCACGTGGAGAGGCCTGGGACAAAGCACGTGAGCCCAGTAGCCATTTCCTACTACTTCCATTATCTCAATCCATCAACAAAGTCAGAGCTTTTATGGTCCAACCACCTCTCAATTATTGGACCCACTAATTAGATACCAAGGCTGAAACCTTGTATCCTTCCAGGAGATACTTCATATCCAAACAAACATTTGCTGTGTGTATGTACAGAAACAACTTGCACAAGTTTGTGCAACTGCTTTGAATCCAGACACTAGACAGCTTTCATCTAGTCTAAGCATCAACAGAAGCAAGAGAAAACCCTATTCTTGGAGTAAAGCTGTTAATGTGGCAGATAACATCAATGTCATTCTAGTTCTTCAGAATAGCTAGTGGGTAATCTAGGCTTTGTGTTTGGCAGCATCTTTAAATTACTTTTAAAAGTAGGTCATGGGTACATTCCTAAGTTAGAAACCTAACTCCTTAGAGACTCCTCTTGTAGTGTGGAAAATGTCTCTGAGCAGTATGCCTTATCCTTAGAAAGGAAACAGAGTAGAAAGTAGCAACTTCTGTCTTGTCTCCAGCATCACCATTATGAGATGGAGCAACAGGGTTTGACACTCCCTGGCTACCATCAAGAGACCAATTAGTAAATTCACAGCTAACCTAATGGGATTCTGAGTAACATCATTAATGGCACAGTAGGCAATAAGTGATTATAAAAGAACCTTGTGAAATTCCCTAGGTATCTATGCCTGGGCTACACCCTTATCTAATACTATCTGTGAGTGCACAGATAACCTGAAAGTAGAAATTGTGCAACTAATAACTTCTAATTGAAAGAAATCTAGCTAAGTATGTGTATTGAATAGTTATTGAATACTATGTCTTAGTTTACACTCAGGAATTCTAAATTAGTTACATCAAGCCCTGAATTCAGTCATTAAACCTCATAATACTTATGCTAAATTAAATACTATTTTCAAATTTCAGTAAGAGAAAAGGATTTGCTTGAAAAATGTGGCAACCTTGTGAGAAGTGACCAACAGTGCTGAAAGCAAGGTTATTAAAATGCAGATTACTGACTACTTCCCAGACCTGCTATATCTCTAAGCACTGGGACCCAGGGATCTAAATTTTAACAAGCTCCCAGGTGATCTGCATGTATAGTAAGGCCTGAGAACTTCTGCCCCAGGGTGTCACCAATCCAAAGCCAAAAATTGTTTATCACCAACTGTTTTAAAATATTGAATTTACAACAGAAATGTAATTCACCACAGGAAAACAGCACTTCTTAGTATTTGAAAGAGTTCAATTGCAAATTTAATTTCCTTTTATCTGGAGATATGGTTATTTATGTACCACACACGTCTATAGAAAAGTTAAGGAAATCTGGTCTATCCTATTTAAGCCTGTAACAGTGAGATCAACTGCCCCAAGCTTAAGCAGTCTCTTTCCTTTGCATGCTCTTTCATCTTTTCTAAAGTAAGAAAAATATTATTTTTGTAACAAATTTTTAAGTACATCATTCCTGACCAACATTTTAACGCATTAGTTTTCCAATGTTGTTCTTTATGATTATTTATAACAACTTATCTTCCAACTACAAAGAGTTCAATTCCAAATAGTCTGTCTTTTAAAATAATATTCCTAAGAGTTAAGAGAATAACAAACACAAAATAAAACAGGAGTTGAATTCAACAACAAAAGAGAAAGGCCCTTAAGGTATACAGACCTATCTTTTGAGGCACTCAGGAATTCTCCCACCGTCTCCATATGTTACAGATCACTCCTTGAGGAGGGGATTGTGTGACTTTGCGAGAATACTGAAACAAAGAAAGTTTTAAAACTACAGAAAAAATAAAATAAAACTACAAAAAGAAAATAGTAATGTAAAAATATTTTTTCTTGTCTTTTTCTTTTTCCTTTTTTAAGACGTTACAAAGCTTGTTTGTTTTTCAGAGGAAAATAGCAGCTGTACAAATACTTGATGAAAATTACATTTACCCTGAGCTCACACACAGACTGGAAATTGAAGCATTCCTGCTAATAAAATGAAAAGTTCAATTTCCTAGGCACTAGAAATCAAACTATTAAAAAAAAAGTTATCCCAATCAGATATCATCTTGCTTCACTCTTACAAGTGCCACTCCTCAAAAGGCTGCTTTAAATAGGATGAGTCATAACAGCTGGGTCCTACCCACTGCTACTCTAGCAGACAGGAAGCTGGTGATTAATGACTGGTAAGGTATTACCATGGTCTGGCTGCTTAGGCAGAGTGCAGGGGCCTGCCAGTGGTGGCGACTTCTTGGAAGCACCTCAAGGGAAGTTTTGCAGATGGGAGTTTAGTAATGCTTTTCTTGTAACTGTGTGTGTCTGTGTGTGTTGCCATTAATTTGAGAAAACACAAAGTAAATGCCACAGGAGCTGAGGTCTCACTCTATCCAATAAAGGGGTAAAGAAAGTATGGATACCATTTTTTAGGTTTATAATCAATATCTAAGTTGAACTTAGAAGATAATAAAATTGTTGGGAAATAATTCATTTTCTTAGGTAACAATATTGAAAAGAAAACTGGCTAATGCATTTCATAGAATCTCTTCCGAGCAGTGATGTTCAAAGGCTAATTCTACTGTAAAGCTACAATGAACATGACAGCGCAACAACTGCCAAAGGATAGACACATAAGTCAATACAGATCCCTGAGGCTAAAAATAGGCCCACACAGATACTAGTCGATTGATTTCTTCCACAGGTGCAAAGGTGGGGAACTGTCTTTTTAACAAACAGTGCAACTCCAAATGCCAGAAAGTGAAGCCAGACACTCCCTCAGACAAAAATTAACTCAAATTGGGCAACAGAATTAAATACCATTGGGAAGTTCTAAGACTTGAGGGTAAGAATGCAAGAGAAAATCTTTGTGAACTTGATCTAGGTAGAGTTCTTAAACATACCATCAACATATTATTTATAACAGGAAAAACTGATTAAAGTAATAAAGCCACAGACCCAGGGCAAATGTTGACAGGACATCTACTGACAACAAAAAAGTCTCTCTCCTGTTTGTGTGTGTGTGTGTGTGTGTGAAACAAAACTTAACAAAATAACTCAATATTCATTTTTTTCAAAAGGACAAAAGATGTGTAGACTTTGACAAACAAGATACACATCGTAAATTAATGCACATGAAACCAGCTCTGTAACATTTGACACTGGGGAAATGCAAATGAAGGCCACAATTGAGACACTACCATTCTTAGAAGAAAAACTGAGCCCAGTTGGTTCGATCTAGCAAAGCATACTTGGCCAAGGAAAAGGGTTGTAGAAACACACATTATTCCAAAAATTGGCTGAGTCACACACACCACAGGTGCAGGTGACATTCAGAGCCAAAGTAATAATGTGCATAAAGAAACAGCCTCATGGAAGAACTTATTCATGCTTATTAGCAAGGCTGTTCCCATTTAGTTGGTATCAGATTTTGATTTGCACAAGCAACAGTTAAAAACCTGTGGGATACCAGGATACTGGGTATGCTTTTCAAAATTACTACTGAAGTATTTCTAAGAAAAGAAAAAAGAGAAGGGGATGGATGAGGAGGAGAAACAGGAACAACTTGATAGATCAAAGTGTGTGTTTATCTTCTGCAGCCTGTGATTGGCTGAAATGCAAATGTTGTGACTGGCTGAGATTTAGTTCTTTGATATTCTCTTATCCTGGCTTTATCTAGAATATGGCTGTGTCCTGGCTTCAGTAGCATCATTAAGAATGCTAAGGCAGGAAAAATGGTAACTTGAGGCAAGCCTGAGCTATGTAAGAAGACTCTCTCAAAATAAAAATAAACAGAACAACCTGTCTTGGTTAGGGTTACTATTACTGTGATGAAACACCATGACTTGAGTGGAAAGGGTTTATTTTGCTTACACCTCCCCACTACTGTTCATCATCCTGGGAAATCAGGACAGGAACTCAAACATGGCAGGAACATGGAGGGAGGAGCTGATCCAGGGGTCACAGAGGGGTGTTGCTTCCTGGCTTTCTCTCATGGCTTGCTCACCCTGCTTTCTTGAGCCCAGAACCACCAAGGATGGCCCTGCCCACAATGGGCTGGACACTCTCTATGGCAGTATTTCCTCAATTGAGGTTCCCTCCTTCCAGATAACTCTAACTTGTGTCAAGCTGACATAAAACTAGCCAGCATCCCCCACACCCTCTGCATACACACCGACAAAGGTATACTCTTAGTTTAGGTTATAAACATATTTACACATCAAGCTAGGGTATGGTTTACTTTATAGGAGCTGTTTGGGCCAAGTGTTGAACCAAGGCTTAAATCAAAATTAATGGTCCTCAACCTGAGAGCTGCAACCCCTCTGAGGTTGCATATCAGGTATCCTGAATATCAGATATTTACATTATTATTCATAACAGTAGAAAAATTAATTATGTAGTAGCAACAAAATGATTTTATGGTTGGGGATTGTCTTAGTTAGGATAGTATTGCTGTGAAGAAACACCATGACCAAGGCAACTTTTTTTTTTAACATCTACGCCCCAAATGCAAGGACAAATATTTATATTTCAAAGGAGAATGACAAGGGCACATTTAAAATCCGATCAAATCAAAACCAAGATGGGTACAAAAATGTTCAATGTCTGATATTTAGGACTTAAGTTCTTCTGGACTTCAGAGAACTTGACAAATTCCCCTCTCTATCTCTGTCACAGACTCAGGCTCCACTTAATATCATCATATTAACACCAAACTGGTGACAATATAAGCGTCCATTCTCAGGTGAACAGACATTTTATATAGCCGTAAAATGGAATACTCTCCAATAGCCAAAAGGGAAACAAACCAAGGCAACTTTTATAAAGGAAAACATTTAATTAGTGCTGCCTTACACATTATCATCATGTGGAAAGCATAGCAGCATCCAGGCAGACATGGCGCTGGAGAAGGAGCTAAGAGTTCTACATCTTGATCAGCAGACAGCAGAAGGAGACTGTCATACTGCCATACGATGAGCATATATGACCTCAAGGCCCCACCTCCACAGTGACACACTTCTCTAACAAGGCCACACATCTCTCAATAAGGCCACATTTCCTAATAGTTCGACTCCCTGTGGCCAAGAATTCATGAATCTATGGAGATCAGGGATCATACCTAATCACCACAGCATGAGAAATGGTATTAAAGGATTGCAGCATTTGGGAGGTTTGAGAACCACTGTGCAAAGACAACTAAAATAAATGAAAACCTAACAATACTAAGTTACCAAATGTTAGGATTGCAGAGAAACTTAAACCATCAAATACTTGCTATACATACTTAGCTCACCTGCAGGTATTTGCCCAAAATAAATATTTATGTTCAAGTGAAAGGCATTAATGAATGCATATAGTAGCTTAATACCCCCAGAATGGACACAATGTCAATATCCTTTAACCATTATATAAGCTGTGCAATATTCACACACACACACACACACACACACATGTTTCTAATCAACAAGAAGCATAAACTACAGATGCATACAGCAACATAGGTGAACCTCAAGTACATTGTGCTTAGTGAAAAGTCCAGATTGTTGGCCGCAGTTGGATGGGATTCTGGAAAAGGCAATAGTATAATAACCGAGACTGGATCAGAGGTTACTAGAGAGTATGTACGAGCAGGGTGATAGTCTGAACTCAAATGCATAGTGCATTTTCAAGAATATTCTTTGGTGGCTATGTTGGCTAATTTATGTCAACTTGACACAAGATAGAGTGATCTTAGAGGAGGAAACCTCAATTGAGAAATTGCCTGCATAAGATCGGGTTGTAGGCAGGCCTGCAGGGTATTTTCTTAATCAGTAACTTATTGGGAGGGTATGAACCATGCTGGATGGTACGACCCATGGACTGGTGGTCCTGGATGCTATAAGAAAACAGACTGAGCAAGCCATGAAGACTGAGCCATTAAACAGCTCTTCTCTATGGCCTCTATATTAGCTCTCACCTCCAGGTTCCTGACCATTTTGAGTTCCTACCTTAGCTTCCCTCAGTGAACTGTAATTCAGGCTATGTAAGACAAATAAAGCCTGCTTTATCCCAGCAATAGTAACTCTACCTGAGGCAGTGACATAGAAAATAAAAATATTTGACACTGTCAATTAATAGAAAGTTATATGACCCAAAAGAAGAAACTACTATTTAAAAATTAAAAATGAATTTGAAAAGTTTATTCTAGTACTTGAATATTTTATAATGACTTTTGGGATAATTACTACTCAACCCCACCCCCAAATTCCTTCACATTTGATACAGTTAAGGAAATGCCCAATGCTATTTTTTGTCAAACATTGAAAATAAGCATGCAATCAATCTGCTCAAACCTGTATAATCAGAATGCATGCATAAAACACATTAAATTTTTAAACCATGAGAGAGAAGGGTTAAGAAAAAAAAACTCAATGTGAGGCAAAGATACTTAGCAAGTAAAAATCTAGTTAACTCAGACATCTATCTTTATGTAAGGTGAATTTTTCAATGAAGTAAAATCATGCTGCCTGGCTGTCTATACTACTGAAGTTTAATATAACCTGCTGACTTCAGTCTCACCCTCGGTCATATTCATAATAAATCATCAACATTGTAGACTGTTCTTTTTAAGAAATGAGGGTACCTCAGAGAATGGGAGGGAGGATAGGTGGAAAGGGGTGTGAGAGTGGGACTGGGAAGAGAGAAGGGAACAGGGGTCTGAGATCAGGATGTAAAGTGCATAAACAAATTAATGGGAACATGAGGAAGAAATATCTAGGCCTCTAAACACACTGAAGAGCTTTACTTTATGATGAAGAGTGCTCTAAGGTCAACAGTAACCTGCTTTGAAGCAGAAAGGAGAGTAAAACAAAGCAGGAAAATCATTGTTTTCAAAAAAGGAAAAGAAAAGAAATGTGAGTAGCTTTGGTAGAACTAAATACTACTTTGCAGGTAAATTTGCAGGTAAATAAAAAAAGTGAACCTTATACTTTTTGTAATTTTTTTTGCATTGGTTCTGTGGCAAGATATTGAGAAGAAATATTTTAGTTCAAATAGCATGAGCTTTTAAATCATTTAGAATCATTTTGTTACATAACAGGAGTCACCTGTCAAGGGCAAGAATTGGAGAGACAGAATCTGAAACAGAAGTCCCTCTTATTCTCAGTCAATGGCCATGCCTCTGGGATCAGATTATAGCGTCTCAAACAAATTTGTTAATTGGTCATCATTAAGATGTGCCAAAACAATTTGAAAGTGACCTCACTGTTAGTATTGTGAATCAATACTAGCTCTTGGAACTACATGGATTCCTTTCCTTTCCCAGCTGAAAATTTAATTGGACTGAATTGAAATATTTTCATCCAGTTAGGACAGATAGTATTTAGTGTACAGTCAGCAAACTTTATTCAGTAGGTGTGTGGTCATTATTAATGGCAATGAGTTTTTACTAAATACTATTTCCAAATTATTGTTTGAGCCTCAAACTGTTCATTATCTCACTAGCGAATCCTGTTTCAAACTTCTAGCACAAAACCACCTCTGGTCATTGGTCTCTCTGCTTACTTCCCCCAGTAATCTCCTTTGCTCTCTATACTTTCCAAATCAAAGAGCTTTCAAGCTTCCTACCTGTTGCCTACACCAACTTCCCCGTGAGATGTGCAAAACCAAGGCAACTTTCCATGGGTCTGTATCAAATAATCATATCTATAGAACAGTAATGAATCCAGCACTTACACTCCAAAAGTATGCGAGTGACTGCAAATGTCAATCTAGGAAGATCTTAGAAATACACAACACACACACACACATAAAGGCAACAAATATCAGTGCCAATATGAGTAGTTCACCTTGCCATAGTTTTAAATAGAAGAGAGTTGTGTGGGTATTCAAGTGGGTTTGAAATTTGGAAAGACTCCCCAGTTCTTTTCTCTCCCTCTTCTCTCATCATCTCCCTTAGAAAATGTGTTCAATTCCACAATTATTATTACTCCAAGGGGTAGATTCTGAAGCCCAAGACCCATATTTTCAAACTATTGCCCAAAACTGAATCCAACAATTCCTCTAATACAGGACAGCTCTTCTGATTTATTATTTTTCCTACCACATCTCACATACTCACCTCTTACACCTAAACAGCCTTGCCAAAACAGCCATGCTACCCTTATAGAGCCTTTCATATCCTCTTCTTCTTCTCTGTTTTCATTATCAGTACTTGACTATGGGGTTCGTTATATTTTGCTTCCTAACTTGGCTTCCATCCCTAAGTATCTCCCGTTCTCACCCATTACGTATAGCTCTAGTTTGGATTAAAGCACTCCAGTAAGAGCCTTCATTAGTTCCCCATCGCTCCCTAGTCTGTGCTCCCAAGTGGTTTTTGTTTGTTTGTTTTTAAGAGAGGTTTATTTGTATAGTCCCAGCTGTCCTGGAACTTGCTCTGTAGACCAGGCTGGCCTTGAACTCAGAGGTTCCTCTGCCTCTTCAGAGATTAAAGATGTGCACCACCACTGCTTATGGAGTCTGTGCTCCTTAAGCCACAGGAAAAACTCTTCATAGTCTCTGCAAGTACCTTCACATGCCTCATATGCCAGTTAAACCAAAGTACACCTGTCTTTTCCCCAAACATCTCCCACGAGTACCCAACATTTTTTACACTTAAAATGTTTCAGTACTTTATCACATATATAATTCCTTGTGTCCTTTTCTCATGACTGTGACAGTCACCTGATAGAATCATCTTAAGGAGGGAGAAGTTTATTTTCATTCAGTTTGAGGAAATATCAACTCGTCCTCCCTTGAGGTGGGTACCACATGGTGGCTGGGTTTGCTCTGTTCATAGTGAGGTATCTTTAGAAGGCACTGACCCACATTCAGAAGATCAGGAAGCAAACTGGAAACCAGGCTATCACCCTGGAGTGCCACCCCAGTAGCTATGTCTTCTGGCTAGGCCTTACATCCCAAAGGTCCTACCACCTTTCAAAACAGCATCAGCAGCTGGGGACACTATTGAGTCAGTGAGCCTGTGGGGGACATTTTAGCTCCAAACCATAATACAAGGTTTACACTCCAATGAACTCTTCCATGAAGCTTCCCCTTATATACTGAGCTGACTGATTTCTAGCAATCTAGAACTCCAGTGACATCAACTGATGTCTGTACAATGCTTCTTGCATAATAGGCCTTATCCTTGTAGCTTATTTCTTGTTAGACTGCACTGCCTAGTTCTAGCTCTGTAAATATTCTAACATAAAACTACCATGTTGCTTAATTTCCCAGATTCCAAGAATTAGCAAAAGGTCCTCCAATAGTATACTATAAACAGCCAGGGACCAAATACTTGAATCAGTATTTGAATAATTGATTGAAAATAAAATGTAACCCACCACAACTGTGATTCTAGCCCTCTAAGTTGAAGCAAAATGCTCTTCCAAGTTTATAAGTGAGCTATATTTATTGTATATGTTCTGCCATAGTAAGTACTAGAAATTATGTCATAAACTGGCATTTTCCCATGGAAACAAATGACATTATTGGGATGCTTTTAACCAAAGACACATTGTCAAATAAATCATGGAAATGAAAGATACGTAATATAAGCAAAGATATGACAACTATGAAATCTAATGATTTTTAATTAATAGACATGTAAGTATTCTACATGTTTATCACACAAAAGGTTGTAATGCAGCACACATTATACATGCTATATATAAAAATTAAAATTAGTTTTCATAAATCTCACTAAAGCCACCAGTGCTGAATGGACCATTTTTTTCTTCCTATTTAAAAGGATGTTTAGTGTTGGCATAAAACTGGATGGTTCAAATGATTCAGTGTTCTTTCAACAGCATCAATAAAACCAGTTCCCAATGTGCCCATGAGGATGCAACAAGGCATGTTCAGTTTATCTCTTCAGACCTCAGAGCTCTGTCCAACAGTAGACTGTTAAATCTGGAAAACAAAGTGAGATCTGGCCTGGCTCTATTACTCATAATGCAGAATGTACACAACCTCTCTGAGCCCCCTGACCTCAAGCATAAGAGTCTGTAATAGCAGCTACCTCACAAGGTTCTAGGGGAAAGAAATTTAGAGATAATATAACTTAATTGCTTTCAAACTATACAGGCTTACTAAGCTAGTAAACCTGGTACAGAGGGGACAGGACTATAATCTCAGCACTCAAAAGATTGGACATGCTGAGATTGAGGGAAGCCTGAGCTCTACAAGGGAGACTGTTTTTTGATGATGAATGATATTTGTTCCCTATTAGCATGTTAGAAATGAAAAGCTGGGCAGACAAGCAGCACATTCCTCTTCTACCTAAATCTTTAATTTATTTGAAAACGTGAGCTTCTTTTCAGCACTCTTCTTAGAATCTAGTTGACATCTTTTGGACCTTTGCACTATGATGAAAAGCCATAAAGACATTTTCTTGTGTGAAATACAGATTGTCACCGTGTTACAGACTGTTCTCTGTACCTGCATCAAGAATGAGAGCTGCTTTGTTTGTTTTGTTTCATTTAGCTTTGCTTGTTTGTTTGGTATTTTTGGTATGCAAGAGAATAAAATATGACTTTTCTTTCCAAAGGGCACACAACCTCCTAAAGATGGCTCTTCAAATGGGGGAAGGAGGCAAAAAAAGAGAGAGAGAGAGAGAGAGAGAGAGAGAGAGAGAGAGAGAGAGAGAGAGAAAAGAAAAGAAAAAGAAAAAGAAAGAAAGAAACAAAGAAAGAGAAAAAAATCCAACAAACAAAATCAGAGAAAAAGCAGCTTATTGTGTGAGATTCCTGGGTGCTGTGCTTGTGAGAGAACTCCCAAAAACCAAGACAAGAGTCTTGTGATCTCAGTTTCTTCAAAAACACAGACTTGTTCTTGGTTTATGGCTTCATGCCCCTCTCAGGTATAGTGGATAGGAGTGAGTATACTTCAGATTATTTATCACAAATGGCCATTGTTATTTCTTATATGCCTCTATGGAAAAACATGTTTTTGTCACATGATGGCTTTCTTGCCACGTGTAGCTTGCCCTTGTGAATGTACACTCTACTTGTGGGACTACTCTTAATTCTTAGAGTATAAATTGTCTGGTGCTCTGAATAAAGTTGGTTATTGCATGAGACTTTAGCCCATCTTATTTATTGACAACATTCTCCCAGGTCCTACCACCTTTAGAGCCATAAATAGCTTAGAATGGTGTTAGTAAAAACATAGTATTAAATCTCTAGAAGAGAAGCTAATGTGTTTGATAGATCTAAGAAGGAATACAGATAACCCTGTCTATCAACACTATCACTACCCAGCTCCAAGCGTGAAGGAAGAGAGGAGGATTCAGGGATGCGAAATCAATGGATAGGGTACCAAGAAGTTAACCAAACTTTACCTATACCCAGATCAATCATTTAAAAGAGTCAGACTGTCCTGAAATGAAGAAAGACCCTTGGAGACTAAGTATAGAGGAAGATGGTCAGAGATTGATAGCCTGTGGGAAGAAGTAGGGTTTGCCTGTGCCAGTATATGCAAAACCCAATCCCAGTGTCCTAGTATTCAAAAGGGTGCATGGAATTGGTACCTGAAGGACTTCCATGAAGGGCGGTCCCTTTCAAAAAATCATTTGACTTGGGCATTCTCTGTAAGCTACAGAAAAACTCGACCTCCAATCCCAGCATATATTCCCAGACCTAGATAAACATACAATCTACAGAAATACAAGATGTTTGTTGAAACCCACTTCAGCTTAGGTTCTCTGGTTATTTTTACTTATACAGCACTGCATCCCCAACCCTTCCTAAAAAGAAATTATTAAACAAGACCCCACTCTATTGTCCAGCCTGGACTGGAACTCCTTCATTCTCCTGCCTCAGCCTCTCAAATGCTAAGATTTGCAGGTTTGTCACTATGCTCAATTCAAAGACTCGACTTTACTGTGCAGAAAATAAACATTAAAATGTTTGGTTAGATGCTAATAGAAATCAAAAGGTTCACATAAAAATTATTGTCTTCTAGCTTTGCTTAAAATTTAAATCTATCAACACTGGACCCCTTCAAGATCACTTAATCTGCTGAACCAAAAAACTATCAGGCCTTTAAATACCCCCAACTCATAATCTAGGACCACCATCCCTATGACATTTTGTTTGGTCTGTTTCACTTATTTGAGTACCAAATTGTTCCTGTAGATATTACAGACATCTGAAATGGTTGTTAAATATGCAGTAATCAGAGATGAGGGTTCCCCTACATCTGACAAGCCAGACAATTTCTTAATGGTCATGGAGCCTCTGCTTGAACTCCACATGTACACATCAGAGTCATGGTAAGCCCTGCCTCAGATTACTTCCCTTCATCCTTTCGTGGCACTAAGGTAGATTTCTTCTGAGTGAAATACAACAATATCTATTCAGTGTATTTGGTATGTATAGGCTCTAGGTTAAAAACTGACTCAGACCCGCCTGTTCCAATTATAATAGGATAGGCACGTTACTTCTAGATTAAAGGGGTCTCTATTTCCTCATTCATAAAATGAATGGATTTATCTAGAGTAATTATTACAATAATTTTTATTGGCTTCTCACCATTTCTACCACATCAACTTATCAAGGATCTACTTGGCCCTCAAGAGACCTTTACCACATCCACAAAACCTCCCAAATTTTTTTCTTTACATTTTTAAAAACTCATCACCAACATATCCAAATTAGCATTTGTTAGTTCTCTAATTGCTTTGCTATGTGTTGGTTCATTCACATTTATATAGCAAACTCTCCTGAAAACCATAAGGTTCAGTTTTTAAAATTTTTCCCACATGTTACTTCTAGCTGGCATTCAACAGAAAACATGTATACAGGGTTAACTGTCCCAAAGGGCGACTTTCATCAACCTCCTTCAAACTAATTATCCTTACAGGCAGCATGACTTGCCCCTCAGATTTGGATTGGTATAATCAATCAATTGTATCAGCATGTTACAGTGTACATGAAGACTGCTCCCATTCCCAGTATAAAAGCTCAGAATGGCGGGGGGGGGGGTGAGTGCAAATAAACATTAACTTGCTACAACACCTTGTTATCCATTAAAAGATTTGATTCTCATTAAAATAAGGTAGGAGAGAAATTTACCTAAAATTAAGAAAATAATCAGCTACTAAAAGGGGGGGGCAGAAAGTAGACATCTGAAAACTACAGTGAAAACTCCCCCACCTTTTGGATGTCATCAGAATTCTCAGTAAGAGGAGACTTAAGTTAGGATGTCCTGTGGGCGGGGGATTTACCCACCCTCACCGGAAAAGCAAAAGCAGTGGGATTCAGGCTTAACTTGTTCCTAGTCACTCCGCCCCCAAATAACTAAGGCTTTAGATATATGGTAAGTTCTTCCCTATAGAAATAAAAAAGAAGAAGAAGAAGAAGAAGAAGAAGAAGAAGAAGAAGAAGAAGAAGAAGAAGAAGAAGAAGAAGAAGAAGAAGAAGAAGAAGAAGAAGAAGAAGAAGAAGAAGAAAGAATAATTCACACAAGGATTCCTTTTCAGACTATATTTCACCTAGCTATGAAGTATTTGAGTAAGGTATTATGAGGAAATATGAAGCGTTTATTTTCCCTTGTAAAAGTAAATTTCTTAATTTATCCTTTGTTATTGCCATAATTTCCTTAATCAGTGGATTTTAGGAAGCTGACACTATATAAACACTACAATAACAGGTGTAAACCACATTTTAAAAGAACCAATACTAGTGGGCTGAAATTAAGACAATTTACAAAGCGATGCTCTCTCTTGATGAAACTAAACTTGGAAACCGCACTTTTATTTAATCTCTATGCTACAAAAATAGATTTTTTTTCTAAGACTTGCAGTATATACGTAGAATGCTTAAGGGTCTGGAAAAAGGTGGGGTTACTCACGTGGTGGGGTGGATATAGAATCAGAGATCATAGCCCAAACTGTATTTAAAAGCTAGAAAAATACTGATTAAATACCGATAAAAAGAATCTCAGAAAACCACGAAGTTTACAATATGAAAATAATAATGTACACCTCAGTTTTTAAAACAAAAATGAAGAGGGAGTATGTTTATAGAGTGCCAATTCCTGCTTCTAAATCTTTCACTTGTTTTTATTGTCGTTTGATTAGTGTTTGCTGTTGTTTCTATTTCGCTGCTGCTGTGTTTTGAGACAGGGGCTTGGTTTGTAGCCCAGGCTGGCCTAGCACCCTCCACAGTCAATCCCCCAGCCTAACAGCTTGGCAATCGTTTTTTGTCTTGTGTTTTTGATCATGCAATTAATTGGCCTTCTCAGGGGAAACCTATCTAGTCTATCCACACCCGGCTTAACGAGGACTGGCTTAGGTGCCTTCCTTTAGCCATGCCCACACAGAGCATAAACTGGAGTGGAAAGTATATCAAACTTCCTTGGCCTCTACCTCCTCCATTGAACCTCAAAAAGACCGTGTTCTGGCCTAAAGCCTAGCCAGGTGTTCTCACAGTCCTCTGAAATGAAACGTGCAGCTCTCAAACAGAGTCGGGGAATGGGTGGTATCCGTGTGTTTCTTTTCACCTAAGTCAAGGCCAATTCACTCTTCCAGGGAAAGAAGAAACTCCAAACAACCTAGCTTTCCCGTGCCGCATAAAAAGGCATAACCACGACCAGACGGTGAGCTCCAGAGCGTTTTCCTACGAGATCACGCGCAAGTACGGGTTGGCTTTAAACGGCTTCGCGGTCCGACTCCTATCGTCTCACGCCCGCCACACAAACCGCCTTTAATCCTCTGGCAAAACTTTGCGCTTAAAGTTGCTCCAGGCAATCTCACACGGCTGACTACAGCCGATACGGTAATCTCAAGTCTGGAATTAAAAACTCGTCTGCTCCACCCCAGGACCGAGCTTCCTATTAAGGAAAAGCGCTCCAGAGACCGCCCCACAGAGGCGCTCCGGCAGCCGGGAGAGAAAGTCCGAACGCCCGCGGTCCGCAGGGCCAGGTCGACTCTGCCGCGGCGGGCGGCCCACTATTACCCCCAAGGGGCGGGGCTCCCGCTGTGGCAACCAGACCTGGTAACCTTGACACCCAGTTAGCAGGGGGTGCCCCCCAAATCGGCTCGGCCAATCGCCACAGGCGAGCCGAGACGGGGCGTGACGTCAGATGCGACGTCAGCCTCCCTTCTGTCGGACGTCCCGTCCCGGGAGCAAAACTCCGGCGACTTTGGGCCCCGCCCCCTCGAGGCGAAGCGCGGCCAATGAGGGCGGCTCCGTGGGCTCCAGGCCAATGAGCTGAGGCCAGGGCGGGGCGTTGGCTCGAGGGTGGGGCGGCCGGCGGCCGTGGAAGCCCGGGGTCTGGCTGCGCGCAGTACATGACAGTACGTCAGCAGCGGGATGGCCGTAGCTGTGGCGGCGGCTGCAGGAGCCCGAGCAGCCGCGGCCGCAGTGGAGGCTGGAGCCCGAGCGGCGTCCGCGCTGGCACCCCGGGGAGTTTAAGATGGCGGCGGGGGGCGCGGCGGGGCTGCGGGAGGAGCAGCGCTACGGGCTGGCGTGCGGGCGGCTGGGGCCGGACAACATCACCGTCCTGCACGTGAAGCTTACCGAGACGGCGATCCGGGCGCTGGAGACCTACCAGAGCCACAAGGTGAGCGGCCGGCCGGGCGCCCGCGGAGGGCAGTGGGCCGGGGCGGCCGGGCGGCGGGGGCGGCCGGGCCGGGGCTGCGCCGCCGCTGCGGGACTTTCCGACGGCGCCCGCGGGGTTCCCGGCCTGTTTGGCCCCGAGGCGGAGCCGGGTCCCGGGTGACCCACGGACGGGGCGCGCGCAGCTACCAGTAAGGAGGCGAGGGCGGGCGGCCGCGGGCTGCCCGAGTTTTCGGGGACACGCCGAGGGGCGGGCGAGCCGCCGAGCGAGGGGCGCCGGCGCGCCGTGGGGTGAGACACAACTTGTATTCCCAGGAGTCGGAGGCACTGGCACCCCGAGAGTAAGCGGGATGGACCTGGTGTGCTGGGAAAAGCCGGGACACCGCGCTGCGGGGAGGGGGAGGGGAGCACACCTTGCTCTCCCCGGGATTCTGGAACGCCGGCTCTCTGCGTTGGGTTCCCGGACGCGCACCGCGTCCCGCGTGGCAGCAAACCGACTTGCCTTCTCAGAGAGAGACACCAGGAGACTCAAACACAACTCGAGCCGGGAACAGGACGACAGGTTCTGGGGAAAAGAAAGAAACCCTCGGAAGCCCGGCGTAGCCGAAAGACGCGGCGCGTCCTGTGCTGACTCGCTGTCTGATGGCGAGGAGCGGCCGGTTACGGGGAGACTCGGGGCATCTTAGACTGGGCTCTCTTCCTGGGCCGCGGAGAGAAACCCGAGGTCTCCTTCTCATACTCCGAGCGCCTGTCCCCTCTCCGGGAAGAACCTCAGAGGCACATACCCAGTAGTTGGAGTCCAAACCCAGGAACGCTTTCACACTGAAAGAATGGGCCACCAAAAATACAGTTTAACAAGTTGGGGGTACGAGGGAGCCGATTATGGGCATGTAAGGGGCGGGGGAGTGAAGTTAGGACACGAAAGTGGAGGCATTGTCGAAGGGGAAGGCAATACCATATGGGGGGGGGGGCAATAACATTTTGTTAAGAGAAGAAAGAAAAGAGCTACAATCCATAGGGCATTCTGACAAATAGTTCAGTGCCTACTAAAGAATATATTCCAATTGGTCTCATAAAATAGGCACAGTTCGGCAGAGGGACACTCGACTCAGACCTCACATACTTAGATAAAAGTGGAGAAAAGAATTAACATCTGTTGAGCTCCCACTAGTGCCAGGCACTTTAAATGCATATAGAGGAAAATAGTCTTAGAGCCACCAGAGACAGAAACCTGGACAAGCATAGCTTCCAGAGGCTCTCTCTCATGCACATGCATACATGAAGAGGAGGGCACAAACAGTTGTGTGTACATCTTGGAAGTATATGAGTTCACATGACCGAAAAGGAAAGATTCAGAACATTCTGTCTCAGTCTTTCTGTCTCTCTTTCTCAGAGGCTTCCAAAGAATTGGTTGGGTACGTGTTATGTACAGAGAAGCGTATGGTGAAAAATAGTCACAAGTTTTGTGGGGAGTTGAAGGGAGAGCAACAAGGAGGAGTGCAAGTACAGGGAGAAATACACGGTATACCCAGGGAGAATACCTCTACAGCTAGGAGAACAGTATACAACCACCAATAAAGACAGGAAGATATAGGAAACAACAAACTGGACGTGCCAGTAGCTACTCTCCAGACAGGTTCACAAACAGAATGAGGACAGCACCAGCATAGAATGGGAGGCCCGTCTGGGGAAAGCCTGATACACAGGCAGGCAGGCAGGGGGCCCAAGGCTGGCAGTGGAGAGAAAAGCAGCCCTGCAAGATAGGGAGATAAGGTTGTGGGTTCCAAGGGCATAGGAAGGAATGACAGTGGGAAGAAGTTAGGTCAGAGTATGTAAAGAAGAAGAGGCCAGCACTCTGTTTAAAAAAGCAACCAAGCAGACCTGGGAATACAGAAATACTGAGATACAGCGGGGTGGGAAGTCACCTCCTAGAACTGGAGGACCACTTCGGGGAACAACGGGCCAATTGTACAGTTAAACAGTGATATTGCACCACACACTGGTTAGGGGAATTGGTGAGGTGAAGAGGCCCACTTAAAAGAGAAGGCAGTGCCCAGGATAACTGAAGTGACAGAGAAGTCCCAGTGTCCACTGATCTGTTTGTCCCTGGGGCCCTGGAAGGGAGTTTGTTTTGTTACCTTTGTGTGGCCTTCATTTCTGCCTACTGTTTCACACTTGGAATTAAGGTTAGTGTGCCCAGCTCACTTCTGTTTATAAGTCAGTATCTTTCCAGAGAAAGAAGATCAAAACTTGTTTCTCTGTCACCTCTCTACTGAAGTCAGTGGCTTTGTTCTTAACTGTCCTTAGTGCCTATTACTATCACTCATTTTCCATTTCTAGCATGTAAGTTAATGGATCGGAACAGTCACATATCTCCATTTTTCTAAATGTGAAGCCTGGTAGATTAAATTAGTCTTAAAATTCTCCTTCCCCTGAAAAACTGGTGAAAGAAACAGTGGTATGCTGCGGGTGGGAAGGGGTTGGATAAGCTGACTTAGCCCTTTCTTTTGGACACCGCCTTATTCTGAGTTAACCAGCTCCTGCCCTTGGTGTGTCACGGAAGCTGTGCTTGTTTTTTGTTTTTTTAAGAAACACTTGTTAAGAGGCTTGGAAATCAAGTCTAACTTAAGGTGAAAATGACAAGTCTGCTGTAGGAAATGGGAAGAAGATAAAAGCTCTGAAGGCTCCTCTCTACTGACCTCACTGCAGGGTGCTCCGAAATACATAGCTTAGGCCTTCCCAGGCATGCCTGGGTGCCTCTCCTGGTTCATCCAGACCAGGGTTCCCCACCTGACACAGTAACATCT